>CAUYRT010031160.1:0-18617 GCA_963574885.1 Lepilemur ruficaudatus
CCGGCTCCGCGTCACATCACTCCCTCTTCTTGAAGCAAAACTGCGGCCGCGTTGCCCGCTGGGAAATGTAGTTCAGTGGTGACCAAGCCCATCAGGCCTGGGCGCTACAGAAGGGCGGGCAAACTGGCGGCGCTTGAATGCGGGATCCCCTAACCGTCTACTTGGAAGAGTAATCTGGCTTGGGAGGGCTCTGGAGACGCCCGTGGGTTCGGGGTCGCCTGCGAATACGGCTTGCCTTGTAGGCCTCACCGGGTGAGAAGGCAGACTAGAAGGAAGATAGCGGAGGCGGACGAGACCGAACGCCAGCCTGGAGCAGGGAGTGGGTTAAGGGGTAATAGGGGTGGGAGTAGGGCGTCGTGCCCCTTATCTTGGGGCCGGCGTGAGGCGCGCCCCGACATGGAGTGGAGCAGAGGTCCGAGGAAATGGGGAAGATGGGCGCCCATGTGGTGGGATGACTTTGTGGTTGGGGGCTTATCAGTGGGTCTTCCTCGCCCTATGGCCTTATCTCCTCTGGCTAGTGGAGACAGCGCACCAGGCCTTGGACCTGGGGAGTTTGGGGGTGCAGGAGAGCCCTTATCGGAAACTTTGGCGGGAGTGTGTTACCCAGGGAGACTGAGGGCTTCTGCTGTGTCTGGGAAACAAAACCTTTCCTTGACTCCTTCCTACCTGCTGGTGGTTGGAGGAGATGGAAAGTCCTAGGATAAATGTTTGGGGGTGGTGAGGGGAGGGTCTGGCCAATGGGAGCCCCAACAGGGAGGGAAACTTTTGAACCCTGGAGCTCCTCTTAGAGGCCTAAACAGTGCTCCTGGACATCATTTATAAGCATCACACGGCATTACCTTGGGTGGAGACTATTTAGTCTGAACTAAGCTGGAGAAATTGGTGTCCCACCCCCTGGCTCTAGAATATTCTAAAAGTGACTCAACATAGAAAAATCATCAGAGTAAATTCACTGAAAAAAAAAATAACCAGAGTATAAAACAGAATGTATACAGTGATCCTATATTTATAATAAATACCTATATCTCCTAAATTTGTGGCATGTGGTTATAGATAGAAAAAAAATTAGAACTATTCTGTACTCTATAAACAGTGGTTATTGATGGCTGGTGAGATTACAGATTAATTTTATTCTTTTTACATGTTTATGTAGCATCTGAATTTGTACAGTGAGCTTGTATTGCTTTGTTTCCCCTTAGTTTTCCAAAAGAATCAGTTTGTGTTGTGTTTTGGAAGTCTAGTATTAAGGCCTGCTGTCCTGGCTTGCACTGCGGGGCCACATGCAGATTGATTTGCCAGGGATGATAAGAGCATTGAATGCAAGGGGGGAATTTAGTGTTCAGTCTATGTGAGGCTAATACTTTTTTCTTTTTCCAGGTTGGAAAGAGGCTGTTTTAGCAAGTGTCGTGCCATGGTACGTGGTTGGTTGGTCTATTTCAGTCTAATCCATTATCCTTTCTCATTTAAAATGTCACCATTCTTATTATCTGATGAATTTAAGTTGCACTGTATAACTTTCTTGGTATCTGAGAACTCACCTAGGCTGGGGGATGGGAAGAAAAAAAATATTGCTGCTGAAATACCTTTTTAGCTTTGGATTTGCTTTTTCATCAGGATCATTATTTTAGCACATGTTACGTACTATCCCTGTGTATGTGTGCGTGCGCTTTTTTAATTATAAAAGAAACTTTAATATATCCTCTGGTTGGACGCCTTGTGCATTTGTTTCCATTTTCTTTTTTTCTTCCACAGCTTTTGCCAACTTTCTGATTAAAGGTTGACATTCCTGTGTAAACATTTCCTTGTTAAAATGTCGTTGCCTCTTACAGAGGAGCAGAGGAAAAAGATTGAAGAGAATCGACAAAAGGCTCTGGCCCGTAGAGCAGAGAAATTATTAGCAGAACAGCATCAGAGCACAGGCTCGGGCTCCTCCATTGCTGCCAGTCCTTGCCAGTCCAAGCAGGTTTCTTGCCAAAATCTCCCGAGGGAGCCTTCTAGGCCAGTGAGCCATGGTGTCATTGTCAAGCAACAGAATCTCAGTAGTTCATCTCACAGTGACCAAAGACCTCATAATTCCCACAGTTTTCATCTCAGCCTACCAGAGCAGGCAAAAGGGATATGGAAGAGGCAAGAAGAAATGTCCACAGCTTGCCCAAGCCACGGCCCACCAAGTCAAGTGACGCTCACTGGAATCTCCCTTCCCTTGGCACAAAGTCCTCCAGAGGTCCCAAACCCTCAGCTCTTGGGTTATGAGTTAGGTCAAGGTCATCCTCAGTCTTCACATGAGATGAGATCGACACCTGTTGCTACTGCGAGGCAAAACATTTCTGACGTCCATTGTGGCTCAGGGAGTGTACCGCCCAGGACAGAAGGAGGACTCCAACCGATATGTGAATCCTCACTCCAAAAAGCAGGAATCTCCCAGAAGGGAACATGCATAAGGAAAGGAGATCGGTTCCAGGTGAAGATAGGGTACAATGCGGAACTCCTTGCAGTGTTTAAGAGTCTACCCAGCAGAAGTTATGGTAATCAGTCTTTTGTTCTTTAGGTGGTTTGGGGTTTTTTTAATTATTTTTAGAATCTGTCTCTCTCTCTTTTTTTCTGGACTCTATTGTGATTGAAATAAAGTCTCTTTTTAATCTAACAGTTTCTCATGAATATCAAGAGAATGCATTGGCACATTCTGTCCATCCAGTTGTTTAAAAATTTTCCATTTTAGCTTGTGTTTCCCTTTATAATAGTTGTTCCCTCAAACAGCTGCCAAACTTGAGGGTTGCCACATGGCCATATGGAGAACAGTGGAATATTTACTGAGAAGCCAGTTCCTCTGCCAGGTGCTTTATATGCATGGTAGCACTTAAGCCTAACAAAAGTGTTTTGAAATAAGTAGATGTTATTTCAATTTTTAAGGCAGTGGAACTGGCTCAGCAAGGGGAATTGACATGCTCAGTTCGATTGGTCTGGAAAGGTGGGGTCAGGGTGTGACTAATTCTCAGCGCCAACTCTCCTCAGACCTCTTTGCCTGACTATGCTAGGATCGAGAGAGCATGGATTCTAGTCCTAACTCTGTCCTCAGCCCTCTTAGATGAAGTCCATAACTTCTCAGGATCTGAACTGAACTCCACTATACAGAATAAAAGAATTTTGTGCATTTGCTATTTGTCCTTTACAGAGATTTTGTAAAATCAGTGGGGGGCTTGCCAATCAGCTGTTTGGAACTTGGCATCCATTCATTCATTCATTTGGAAGACCAGCTTTTATTGAGTACCCAAGTACAAATTATAACTATAATCATCAGCCCTCTGTTTTATTTCAGATCCTGATACCAAGATGTGGAACTTTAGCATGAAGGACTATGGTGCCCTTAGTAAGTAGACACATCATCGTCCCTCATAGAGGGAGATACTGGCATTGAAGCTTCTTTGCAGTAGCAAATGTGGTCTAGCTTATGGTGTGCATGGCTTCATAGGTGGTGAAAGTTTTCAGGGTACCACCCCCACACACCTTCCCACTAACTAGCCTAATGGGTGGCTCCTTGGGTGAAGGTCTTCAGTAACATTAACAAAAGCTAGCACGTAATGATGCCTGCTATGTACTAGGCTATTCTAAGCTCCTTATGCTAACTCTTTTTTATTCCTTATAACAACCATTTTACAGATGGGGAAACTGAGGCCTGGGGAGGCTGAGTAACTAACACAGGGTCACATAGCCAATAAGTTGTGCAACTGCGATTTGAACCCAGATAGCCTGACTTCAGAGTGCATGTTTCCACTGGACTGGGCTAGCTCCAGCGGTGACAGGCAGCTGTGACAGCCCATACTCCCTGGAAGATAACAAACAGTTCAGCAAAAGCCCAAATCCTCACAGCACTCTCTGTGCAGCTAGCTCATTCGAGAGCGCAGGGAGGGGTGCTGCCCCCAGCAGGTTCCAGTTAATGCAGTGTTCGGTTGTTGTCCCCTGGGTACACCACTCTGTCTTCTGCGATTTTGTTGACTGTCCTACACGAAGGTTTTCATCCTCTCCTTCTGATGCCTGGAACCTACCGCTCTGTGAGAGAGTCAGCCCCCGGTATCTTCATCTCCCATTTCACTCATCCCTCCCAGCCCAGTGCAAAAAGGGGAGAAGATAAGGCTGTGGGCTCGGATCACTTCTCCGCACAATTTGGGCATGAGGTAGAGTTTTCTGGAGTCACTACTGCAGTTTCTGGGGTAGGGGAATGGGGGTGATGGGACAGTCCCTGCAGAATCTCCTGGTTTTCTCCTTGGCCTCCACTTCTTGAAAGGTATGGCGTTGGCTGAAATTCTTTCTCCGGTAGCTGCCAGGACTGCTGTGATGGAGTACCACTGACTGCGTGGCTTAAACAATAGAAATTCATTTTCTCACAGTCCTGGGAGCAGGAAGTCTGAGATGAGGTGCTGGCAGGGTTGGTCTCTTCAGAGAGCTCTCTCCCTGACCTGCAGATGGCTGCCTGCTCTTTGTCCTCACATGGCCTTTCCTCTGTATGTGCACATCCCTGCTGTCTCTCCCTCTTCTCATAAGGACACCGATCATGTTGGATCAGGGCCCACCCTAATGCCCTCATTTAATTTATTAACCTCTTTAAAGACCCTGTATCCAAATACAGTCGCATCCTCAGGTACTGCACTGGGCATCAGGGCTTCAACATGAATTTTGGAGGGACATGATTCAACCCATAACGCTGATGAAGTCAGCACCTTTTTGAGGGGCTCATTTTTTAAAACATTTGTCAACCTTTAACCTGGGTTAAGGTTGCAGGTCTTGACACCTGCAATGGTATTCTCATTGCTACTCATTTTTAAACCAGTGACTTCCACTGTTGTGGTTTTGTTTTGTCATCTTTTTACTCCTGCTCTCAGATCACAATATGTGGTAACTGCTTTTGCGAATTTATTTAGGTTTTCTGTGCCATATGGTTCCTTTTTGTAATGCTCCATGTGCTTTTGGAAAACGGTGTTTATTGGGCACAAAATTCTCCATGTAGCTTTTAAATGAATTTTACTAATTAAGTGTTTGGCTCCTCTTTATCCTTCCCAATGTGTTGCAGACTTGGTCTGTTATCTACTGAGACCTTGAAATCTCTCACAGTTAATTCTGGATTTGTGAATTCGTCCTTGTATTTCTAAGTTTCGGATAGATTCATGATCATTGTGTCGTGATTGGCTTTGTATCAATATAACATATAAAGATTGTCTCTATGTTAGGCTTCTGTCATTTTGCTTTAGGTAGATCTCTGGATTTTTCTTTTTCAACCCTACCACATACTCATTGTACAACATCCAGAAAGTACATTAACGTGTAAGGAAGAAAATATATCTCCCATAATCTCCTGCTCAGTTAATCACTATTAACATTTTGGTTTTGTTCCTTCCAGCCTTTTTTCTATGCATTAAAATATACTCGGCTGGTCACAAACTCCAAAAAAAAAAATAAAATATACAGATTTTATATATGCATGTAGTCTTTATCTTGCCATTTTTATTTAGTGCCCCAGCATAAGCATTTGTATTTGAATGAATGTTAACAGTTAATTCTAAGAGATGAAAATGTGAGTGTCATTATTATAACGGATCATTTTGACATTCTAGAAATGATTTCAGGGCTCGGCACAGTGGCTGACACCTGTAATCTTAGCACTTTGGGAGCCTGAGGCTGGAGGATTGCTTGAGGTTAGGAGTTCCAGATCAGCCTGAGCAAGAGTGAGACCCCATCTCTACAAAAAATAGAAAAATTAGCTAGGCTTGTTGGCATGTGCGTGTAGTCCCAGCTACTTTGGAGGCTGAGGCAGGAGGATCACTTGAGCCCAGGAGTTTCAGGTGCTGTGATAACACCACTGTACTCCAGCCTGGGCGGCAAAGTGAGACCCTGTGTTAATACAAAAAATGATTTCATATTATTGAACATAATATTGGTTTTTGTACTTTTGTCTTTTCCAAATTTCTTAGTAAAAAAAAAAAAAAATTAATGGCTGCATAACATTCCATTGTATGAATGTGTCATAAATTGCTTAAATTGTTTTTTTACTATTTAATTTTAATTTGCTCCCAGTTTTTCCAGTTTTAAAGCTATAAGGAACATGTTTGTGCATAAATTTTTGTCTGTATTTTCAATTGTTAATTGGGATAGATTCCCAGAAGTTGAATCATTATGATCACTTCTTAGAGGCCTTGTTATATATGTTGCGAAATTGTTTTCCAAGGGGTTTTATTCCCAACTAGCAATATGGATGTCTAATTGTTTTTTTTATCCTGCAAGTTTGAAAAGTAGAAAACATGTTTTATTTCTTTGATTATTTGTGAAGTTGAGCATTTCTCTAAATGTTTATTAGTCTTTTGCCCCGTGTTTTGAATTGGCTACATCTCTACCTTAGTTTGTGGTCTTAGTATTTTTTGTAAGCATGTCCTCTTTTTATATTTTTTGCAAATACAATTACTCAGTAGCCTTTGCCTTGCAGTTTGTGTTTTTTGACAATTTACTTTTATGTAGCCAAATCTGTTCATCTATGAAAGCCATCAGTAATAGGTGAAATCATGTTCAAAACTGCACGTTTGTGTCCTGGTGGTTCTGCTTCTCATTCCCTTGTCCTCTGAGCAGTAGACAGAGTAGTGACCTGAGAATAGGGTTAGGTGGGTGATTTGTGGTGTGTTGACTTCAGTGGCTTCTCCAACACAACAACATAAATTACCTAATGAGTTTATTCATCCTGGTGAGCTTCCTCTTCCCCTTGTTAATTTCTGAATTCTAAGTTTCTTAATTTGAAAAACTTAAGGAGCAGAAGAGTTACATTCAATAAATATTGACATTCCCAAAGCCCCAGTTAAAGGACACTTGCAAGCCTTTCTATCTGTCAGTGCCTTTTCTCAGGGCAGTCCCTGGTGACCAGTCTGCCCTCCTCCTTTCTCCCTCCTCCCTTCCTGCCTGAGCGTCCCAGGGCCATGCCAGAGTCCTCTGCTTTGCCAACTGCTGTCCTTTTCCTCTTCTTTGGCAGTAAAAGCAGTCCAGCGCCTGTCCATGGTCACCCTGGAGCCTTTGAAAGAGGCTGATGGCAGCAGGGAGTCACCCTCCACCAGCATCGGGGGACAGGCCAGCCTTCCGTCAGCTCCATCGCTTGCCTTTGTCAAAGGGCAATGCATGCTCATCTCACGGGCCCGCTTTGAGGCAGACATCGGTTATTCAGAGGACCTGATCACACTATTTAAACAAATGGATTCCAGAAAATACGGTAAGTAATTGGTCTCTGTCTGATTCCCAGGATGTATAGTGGTCAGTAATCTCAGCATAGAGTGTTTTACTTTAACTTTGAATATTCAAAAATGGCTTCCTGGTCTGCTTTTCTTCCCTTGTTCCAGACAGCAAACACATAGTGGGGCTGTTTTACTGTTGAGGCCTCCCAAAGAGAAGGCCCACAATTTTCCCCATTCACTTGGTCAGTGTCTTGGTAGAAGCAGGTAGATTCCTACTTCAGCTATATTAACCCATCTGTTTTTATTTGGGCCTTAGCAGAGCAGAAAAACAGGTTGTTGTCATGAAAATAAATGTCTTTCCCTACATAAATTTAGGCAGTGGTTTTCAAACTCTGAGGGCTCATGGAGGGCTTGTTAAAGGCAGACTGCCGGGCCCCACTGGCAGAGCTTGGGATTCAGGAGCTCTAGGGTGGGGCCCCAAATTTGCACTTCTCACAAGTTCCCTGGTGTTGCGGCTGCTGGTCACAGGCCCGCTGTCTGAAAACTCTGTGGCTGCTCCTTGGCAGCACTGGCTACTGCAAAAACGCTGATGCCTGGTTCTCACCCGGAAAGGCTGGTTTATTTGGTCCCAGGTGGGGCCTAGGCATTGGTATTTTAAAAAATCTTCAGGTGAGCCTAATTATTAACCAGGCTTGAAAACCACTGGCCAAAGCGATAGTTTGGCTTTATTTTTTGTGAGGATCTTTAAGAGCTCCCTGCTCAGAAATGGCTTTAGAATTCTGGGCTCTTGGGTTTCATTTTTAGCTTGGGCCATATTGTTGTTAAAAACTACCTGGCTTTTGTGGGTGGATGTTTTCCCATTCTTGAAATGGTTTTAGTCTTTTTCTTAGGCAAGTGGAAATCAAATCCTTAAAACTTCATGCCTTTGAGACATCACATTCAGACAACGTCATGGAGGAAGCCCCCAGAATTACATGGTCAACAAGAGCTTTCCTCAGGGTTTGGCCTCCTTCAAGAGGAGGGTGATGCTGGCTCTTATGTGACCATCCCTTACATGGACAGAGTTGAAAGTGATTAGAACAGGGTGTGGGGGAGCTGTGCTAGGCCAGCCTGGGCATGAGATGAGCTGCGCACACGAGGGCCAGGATCTTTTGCTCCCCGTCCGCTCTTCTGTCCAGCTTAAGCTTGGACTGGCCCTTAAAGGTAAATACGATGATCTGTGTCTATCGCCAGGCATTGAGCTCACACTCTTGACGTGGTCTGCTGTTTGGGGAGTAGGTACAGTGAAAATACTGATCCCTGATCCCACTTACACTCAGATGCCCACAAATCTATGACTGGATTCTTTGCCACCCCTCGCATTTGTAGCTTTCCCACTGGCCACCCTGCCGCTGTCAGAATCAAGCTGTTGGCAGGAAGAGTCTCGGTGCCAGTCCTACATTCGAGATTAGCCTGCTTTTGTTCCTCCATGAGGTTAACCCTGGACTTCCTCACTTTTTCCCAAAACCGACTCCCTATGTCTATAGTGCTTCTTTCCAGCCACCTTGATTTTGAAATGACCACACAGCACAAAATGAACTTGTGCTTTCCAGATAGTGTTTATCAAGACCAAGCTCTCTTGATTTTCTCAAAAGGTAGATTAGTAGAAAAACTCCTCTGTTTAAATAATGAGCCACTGGTAGGTAGTAAGTTGCTCCACTTTCTTAGTTAATATTGTAATTTCTACTACATTACACTAATTTGCAGATGACATAATTATAGCAATAGTAATTCATAATAACTAGCTTTTTTTGAATGCTCGTTGTTTTCCAGATATACTTTTATAGACATTTTTTTTTTGAGACAGAGTCTCACTCTGTTGCCGGGGCTAGAGTGCCGTGGCGTCAGCCTAGCTCACAGCAACCTCAGACTCCTGGGCTCAAGCAATCCTCCTGCCTCAGCCTCCCGAGTAGCTAGGACTACAGGCATGCCCCACCATGTCCAGCTCATTTTTTTCTATGTATTTTTAGTTATCCAGCTAATTTCTTCTATTTTTAGTAGAGATGGGGTCTCACTCTTGCTCAGGCTGGTCTCGAACTCCTGAGCTCAAATGATGCACCCGCTTCGGCCTCCCAGAGAGCTAGAATTACAGGAGTGAGCCACCGTACCCGGCCTTTTATAGACATCTTACATTCAATTTTCACGTAATTCTCACAGTAACCCTGTGAGGAAGGGGCTGTAGTATCCTTATTTTCCAGATGTGAAACTGAGGCACAAAGATGTTACGTAACTTGCCTAAGGTCTCACAGCCAGTGAGAGGCAGAGCTGGGATTTGAACATAAGTAGTTTGGCCACTTTGACCACATGCAGCTTGTTTCCCATGTATATCAGGGAGCTGTTACCACAGCCCATATTACAGAGGTGTGAGGGGCAGGTGAGGTGGTGTGAATGACTCTCTGGCACAGTGCCTGACATAGAGTGAGTGCTGGGTGATCATGTAAGCAACAGTTGTCATCCCTGTCTTGGACATTCGGGGTGTTTCTGACCTGCTGTGCCATTCTAGTTCTGTCTGCCTGTAACACCTTTTATCACAACCCTTGCAACCCAGTGTTGTCACCATCTCTGCTTGTTTCTTCTCTTGGCATACCATGGAAACTTCAAGGGGGCAAGTTCTCGATCTTATTGCTGTATCCCTGGTGCCAAGTGCAGGACCTGCCACATTGTCCAGGCTTAATGGAGGTTTCTGAAGCCAGGGAATAAAGGAGTCAGTGTGGTGACATAGAGAGAGGGCAGAGTGTCCCATTTGCTTATGTATTTTTTCTCATTGCAGATGTCAAGACCAGGAAGTGGAGCTTTCTCTTAGAAGAGCACAATAAACTAAGTGAGAAGCCCTCCTTGCCTGTTTTATATCATGCTATTGTTAAGTTTTAATAATCTGCCTTAAATTTAATGTATTGTAAAAGAATCTCCTCCTTCCTCTGTTGCGGTAATTTCAGATACTTGAGTACAGAGTAAGTAAAGGTGGAAATGTTCTTGGGCAGCTTCATCCATGTCCACTGAGACAGCGGCTTTGTGACAGTCCACTTGAACACAGGACCTCTTCTTCCACAAGGGTGAGGCAGTACTAGTAATGCTGCCTTGATAGAAGTCTTAGAAGTTAGGGTTTGTGGACTTTGGGAATCAGTTGAGCTGGGGTTGCTTAGCTTAGATGGAAGCTGCCCATTCTCCTAAGATGACCTCTGAGAGCGTGCTCTCAGTTTACTTCTAGAACTAGATGATCAAGAAAGGCAGAGTCACTAGTAATGGGCTTCATAATGGGCTGAGTTCTGTCAGGTGCAGAGGTCAAGGCCAAAGGACTCAAGCATTTTAACAAGCACTTTGAGACTGACCAAGGGAAGGGGGTATGTGTACAGATATCTTAACTGTAAGAAGTTTTGGTTGATTATTTTCTTCTGTATGCTCTGCTTAGATGGGGCAATCTATTCTAATATGCCTGGGAAAGGGGGACATGGCCATATCTCAGCCTGTCCCAGAATGCCAGTCCCTCATCCATCTGGCTGTAACAATTCTGCATTGGATATGAGGCTGGCACAACTTAGGTTCCTCCTGCTTGACGGCTGAGGACTTACTGGGCCTCCCAGATGGAGGGAGGAGTCATTTGTTGGTACCAGTCAGGCCAGGAGAGACATGATCCAACCCTGGGAGCTCTGAGTCATTGGCTGTCTTGCCCTTCAGGCTAGGTCTTTAAGGAAGAGGTTGAAAGGCTGGGTTCCTTCCCCTTGTCTCCTTATGCGACCTCCTGTGTGACATTGGGTAGGTAATTCAACATTCCAGGTCCCATTTGTCCCTTCAGTTAAAAATAAAAGGGTGGGGGGAGGTGTTTAATCCCTGTCTGCTCTGTTGACATATAAGAATTACATAAAAAGGAAGGGCTTTTGATTCCTTGAACAAAGACTTGCTGTGAACTACAAGATTAGGTTTGACTATGAGATGGTGCTGAGTGTCAGCAAATGCTGGGTAAAGCAGAAAGGGTAGCTCAGGTTCATCTGGAGACTCTGGCTGCTGCTATTTGGAAGTTGTGATTCAGAAGGAATTATTTGGCCAAAGCTGAATTTTTGATGAGAAGTAGGAGCGAGTTCTTTGCTTTTTGCTTCTTTGTCTTTCAACCAGGAAACGCATAAATATTCAGCTATAAAGGTGTTGACTTTTACAGAACAACAAAATGCAGGATACTTACAGCATTAACAGATGAATGTAATGTTGAAAATCTATGCCTTGTGACTCATACAGCATTATATAACGGTTCCTAATCTTTTGTGGACCATAGACTCCTTGAAATATCGCATGAAAACAATGGATTCTTCACCCAGAAAAAAATGCACATAATGGCCATATGTAAAATTTTGCAGTTGGTATTAATGATTCCATAGATCCTGAGTGAAGAGCTTTATTAATGGATATAGTTTTTACATGCTATCTCATCTTTACCGTGCCTCGTGGAAGGTAAGACTGGTCCTCCCCATTTCATAGATTAGAAAAGGCTTGAGCCCAAAGCTTTCCTTATTGGGAGCTTTGCAGGGTCACAGTAAAGTCAGTGATAGAAATAAGAATAAAATTGCCATCTGTGTTTGTAACCTGACCCATTATCAGATTTAGAATCAGCTCCATGATGTAAGAAGCCGAAGAGGGAGGGCACTGCGGAATACAGCGCTGTTTCCTGGGCATTGGCTCCTCTTGCTTCACCCTGAGGTCTCCTTCCTCATGTGTGAAATTAGATTATTGACCCTAACTAGTGAACACCTACATATGAGAATGTCAGTGAGACCTGAGTACATGAATCCTCATTAATGAAGTAGTGAGAATCATTTTCTCTAGTAAGGCGAATGTAAGGACTTTCCTCCCCTCTCTATTCTGAGTGTTGTGAGGCCTTTTGTCCCAGTGAAATTGGCATAAGGCCTTTTGTTTTCCCCTGGCTGTCACAGTCCAGAAGGGCTCTCAACAATCTTGTCTTGTCAGCTGCTATTTGAAAACATTAGCATCTCTGCTGTGTGGCTAGTAGCATTCTGCCAAAGAGCTATTTTACAGAAATGGCTTCTAGATGACTCACGAAGCCAGACAGCATGCCTGTCATCTCCCAGTAGCAGGGAAATGACAGTAGAGACAGATGTTGACAGGGAATGGTGGCTTTCTCAAACACCCAGTTGGCTGAACTAGCAGCCTAGGATCTTGGAGGTAGTTGGTAGGAGACATAGTGGGTGTTGGTTTTATTCCTCTTAAATGGCTGAAAGAGCATAGTGCTTACAAAGCACTGCATTTTACACCAGCCAGATCATCAGCCCTTTCTTAGCTTTTGTCAGGTATTTGAGTTCTGAAGATCACTAGGATGAAAATGAAAATGGTTTCTGAAAGCACATAGAGTGCTCAGTCTCCTGAAGTGTGCAGAAATCAGCATGCTCGGATTTAATTTGGAGGTATAAAACGTATTTCTGCATCAATATGGACACTCTATTTTATATTAAAGCTGTCAACCTTACCTAATTTCCTCTCATGGTGATTCTGTTCATAGAAACTATTTCCAGAAATAACTGGTACTTATATTTAGTGAAGGGCAGAAATTGATTTAAATATATTGAAAATACAAAGCAATTGGAGGTAGCAGTGGATAGCTCAGTCCTGCATGTGCATGTCAGTATTTGCAGTGGTGACCAGTTGATGGTTGTAGCAAAAGACTTTGGAAGACCTTGTGAGGATGTTAAGAAAACATAGGATCACACATGGCCACATGGAGTAAAGAACCAACAACCTTAGAATTTCAAATAATATTGGGTAGAAATAAATACTCCCAGTTTTTCCTTTTGGTTTTCTTTTTTACTTGATACCTGAGGACAGTTAGACTCTTGGTGGGTTACTCTGACTCCCCAGGGTGCTACTGAAAAGGAAAAGGATAAAGAGCAATTGAAGAGCTGTAAATAATAGTTGCTCTTCTAATTAGGTTTTTTCAAAGGAAAATGATAAAAGGGAAGAACATCTTGAAAGTTACAGCCCACAGGACAGTGGGCTGTGATTAGTAATTTAATAATTCTACTGCCAGGGATCTCTAGGTCTGTCATCTTTTCTCTATAAGTTTTTTATTTTTAACTCATCTCCCTCACCCCTGGTAATTATGTTTTATTATTTTCTGTTTCTCTATTAAGTTTTTCTTTTTCTCTTTTTTAAATTTTAAAATCAGGTGAGACTAAGTTCTTTCAAAAAGCAAGGTCAGTGCAACTAATTTGTTTTCATTTCCATGTAGATCCCAAGTAATTTACTTCTTGCACTTGGGTGAATGGCCCTAACCAAAACACATTTCTCCATACATTATATAGGGATCTAGGACCAGCACGCTTGGAAGGAAAGTAAAGGCCGCTAAATGTAAATTGAAAGAGTCTGAGTAATGGTCACTCCAAGTAATAGTTTAGACTCTAAGCTTAGCAGGGGTTGGTAAACTTTTTTTGTAAAGGGCCAAATAGTATTAATAAATATTTTAGGCTTTGTGGACCATGCAGTCTCTATCCCAGTGGCTTAGCTCTGCCACTGTAATATGAGAGCAGCCGGACACAACCCATAAATGAATGGCATAGCTGTGCTCCAGTAGAACTTTACTGAAAAACAGGCAGGAGGCCAATCTGGCCCAAAGTCTTAGACTGCTGATCTCTGCGTTAGAGATTAGGTAAGGAGCTAGCAAAGAACACCCAGATATAGGATTTTTTAGCTTCTTTACCACAGAAATCAGTACTATAAAACTCACTTCTCTTGAGGGGAGATATTTATTCTCTTATGTAAAGGGCCAAAAATGTACTTTTTTTAAAAAATCAGTTTGTGGCCTTTGCATAGACTCTGCCTTTTGTTCTTGTTTTTAAACAGCACTACTATCCTACCGGTCTTCTTGGAAACTCCTAACAGCTTCTCCATGCAGAGTGGAGCGTTTCCTTGCCTTTTGATAGTTGGTAACTTGGAGTTCTCTGCTTCCTCAAACATCAAAACCGTCAAAATAAAACAGAAGGAGAATGAAAACAAGACAAAATTTATTTTAAGACTTGTTTTTTTGTGGATCTTTCTGGACTGATTTTTTACAAGAATATGGATCCTTTTTTAATGGGAATACTGAAATAACTTTTTAAATTTCTATAGGGTAAAAAATAAAATCAGCCGCAAAAATACAGTTCTTTCCAGTATTTGTGTAGCATAGCGAATCAATTTGGCATTATTGCTTGCCTCTTATTTGCAGAAATTAAGGAATGGAGAGGGAAATGAGTTGTCTAGGTTCATGTACTTTGCCTAGGACGTAACTGTCAGCCCCTGATTTTCTCTCTAGTTAACCTTTTTGAGAAGATGGGGTGCAGCAGAATTTCAGTTATTGAGCTGTGTATCTCGAAGCCCCACTCTGTTTCCCCAGATATTCTGGGCGTGAACACTCCAGCTCATACACTTCTGTTCTTTCCAGTTGAAAAGGTACACAACCTACCACAAGTTCAGCTGGATCCACTGCCCAAAACGCTCACCCTGGCTTTTGCTTCTCAGCTGAAGAAGACGTCTCTTCATCCCACGGCAGATGTCCCAGAGGCAGACCTTTCTGAAGTGGACCCCAAGCTTGTGCTTAATCTGATGCCCTTTCAGAGAGCTGGCGTCAAGTAGGTTCTTGATCTTCCTCTCACCTTCCCTTCTCTTGCGTGAATTTCATCACCCCCCACAAGCTGGGTTCAAGTGCTTCCCCTTTTATGAACTCTCATCTTCCACAAATACCTAGAAGAATCAAAGCAAAGTAAACATCCAGGTGTGCTGTTACCAAAGCCTCATTGTAACCATTGATTTCAAATTCCATGGGTTAACCAGGACTCTGATTGCAGGTATGCAGAAACCCGATTTAAACTAGCTTAATTAAAGAAGAGGTTTCTCAGTGCACGTACTAGAAAATCCAACATCTCTAAAGATCTCATGAGGACTCTCCCTCTCTCAGTTCTTCTTAGTTTGCTCTGTTCTCAGCCAGGTGCTCCTCAAGTGCGGTAACTAAGGCTGCTAGGGGCTTCCAGCTTTCAGTGTAACAGCTTAGCAACTACTGAAGCACTTTTTTCCTGATGGGTTTGACACTGCAATGGCTTAAGTCTGGTGCTGACGTCAGAGCCAGTCACTGTGGCCTTGGAGGCTAAAAGTCTTGTTGGTTAGATTGGGTGATAAGCCCATCCCTGAAGCCAGTGTGTAGGGCCTGCCCCCCAAAATACTTCGGCTGAGAGTGGGAGGTGGTGGCTTTCTAAAAGAAACTCAGGGTGCTCTTATTAGAGAAAGAAAAAAGATAAACCTATGTCCTGACCTGTCCTTATTTTCCAGAGTTTCTTGGGAGAAGCAAAATGCCAGGTTTGAAGTTGCCTTTTCTTGAAAATGCAGGAGTTCAAGGAGAGGAAAGAGGAAGTCTTGATAGTCTGTCTAGAGATAATGTGTGTTAGAGCTGTTATTAGGCGGCGTGGTTGCAGACAGAGTCCTCTGCAAGGGGTGGAACCTGAGTTATTAATATCAATGGAGCTGACAAACGGAGACGGCCTGCCTGCCCGAGACCTGTTTGTGGTATTTGGCAGCAGTTTGGCTTCTGTCTCAGGCAGGACTCTGGTCTGTGTGCTGTCGGGGCACAGCATGCTGTACTGTGTCCCTGTGGCCCCAGCCCTGCCTGCCACTCGCGTCTCCCTTTCTCTCCCATCTCTCTAGAGAGTGCACTTTACTAAGTGTCACCTTGCTTTGCCATTTCAGTCCTTCATCTGTTGAGATGTCCTTTGTGCCTTGTTTTAACCAGGCTTGGATGGTTTAGTTCTTGTCACCATACCTTCTGCTGATTAGAGGAGGTTACATTCTGTTTTCACTATGCGAGATAGAAAAGAAAAAGAGCTATGCGACTGGCTTATTAGCAGATTCCTGAGCAAACGTTCAGTTTTTCAGGAATTCGTGGAAAGAAGACTAGTGTTTGGCACAGGGCACCAGACATCTGGCACTCGGGGTCCTTTTTGCTTTTTTCCACTGATTCCTCATGCGACTCGAGCAAGTCGTTTTTACTGTTTGTGTCTTAATTATTTTCTTTCTGTGGAATGATAGTTAGGATAGAAGCATTCCTTAGCGCCTATGATGGTGCCAAGCATTGTTTTCAGTGCTCTATGTATTAACTTTGTTTATCTTCCCACGACGCTGGGAGGCAGGTCCCTGCTGACTGCTGAGGGGCCGGGGCAGAGTGAGGTGAGGGGACGTGCAGGAAGGTGCGCAGCTGTGGGGTGGGGAGCTAGGACTCCAGAACAGTGCACTACACCCTTGTTCATCAGCTGTTACCTGGGGTCGTTGCACTCTAAGGGCTTTAGGACCTTGAGGCTGCTAGAGAGTGAAGAACGTGATGCTGAGGTTGGGAGTCCCTCTCAGACACACACCCTTGCTCCCCTTCTTTCCTCTGTCCTCTTCTCCAGCATTTTCTGTCTCTGTCAGCTCCGTCCCTTTGCCTTTATGCATACTAAGCACTCTCTGATCTTCAGAAAAGCCTGGTTTTCACCCCACCAACTCTTCTTTCCTTCCTTTCCAGGCGGACTCTCAGTGAGTGGGCGCACCCCTCCGCATTCCCTGGCCATGGGCTGCCCCCTACGCCCCTTTGTCCACACCTGCCGGGCCTTGCCTGTGTTAGGCTGAGGCTGACGCTGACGCTGACTCCTCTTACTGGAAATGTCCTTCCTTGGCCTCCATGACCTAAAGATCTTCTCCCCACCTTTTGGCTACCATTCCCCATTTCCCCTGTTTTGACCTGCTCTTTTTTTGTTTTATTTGCCTCCTAACTGGCTCCTGCTCCTTCCTCTTTGGGGAGCGAGTCTAGTGGTGGGCAGGCCTGCACTGGCCGGTGCAGTGCCCACCTGCTGCACGGGAGAGCCGAGCAAAGCCCCTGGGAGGCGTGCCGTGCTGTTGCCTGTGCTGTTGTTGTTGTCCTCACCTTGTCTGCTTTCAGTTTCGCCATAGCAAAAGGAGGCCGCCTGCTGCTTGCCGATGACATGGGCCTGGGGAAGACCATCCAAGCTATCTGCATAGCAGCCTTCTACCGGAAGGAGTGGCCACTCCTGGTGGTGGTACCTTCTTCTGTGCGCTTCACCTGGGAGCAGGTTAATTCTCTTTGTATCGTGATTTTCGCAGAGAAGGTTTTCCTCAATGTCAGAGCAATGAAAATAATTGGAGACAGGGCCTGGGGATCTTTAAGGATTGTCTAAGGTAAGGGCAGGAGGAGAGGTGAGATAGCCACCTGAGGGCAGGCTCATGGTTTTCTGGATTAGAATCAGGCTAGACCTTTGGGGAAAAAAGCCAAGTAGTTACCAACCTGCAGACTTATCTCCTGTTAGCAGACACTTCCGGGACTTCTGTGTCCCTGCTAATAATACCTTTTATCTGTAGCAGACTAATTTTCAAAATATTTTTACCTCCTTTATTTTCGTTAATCCCGTAACAGCCATATGCGGTAGATGCAATAGATAGTAACCTGATTTATAGATGAGAAAACTGCATCTCACAGACCTTAAGGCCATGCTTCATGCTAATGAGGAGCCGCCGTACAGGACCTTGAAGTTGCCTCTCCTGACGTCCTGGCTCCGAGGTTTTGCACTCTGTAGAGGGTGGTGTGCGTAGGATGTTCACTGGCTGCCAGGTAACTTGATGGGTGAAGAACCTGACATGAACACTGTATTATCACTCACCCTTGAGCTGTTTCTACTGTAAATCCAGGAATCAGAGTGGTTTTGCGAAATGAATAAAAATCCTTGTGAGCAAACTCAGAAGGAGGATTCTTAGTCCATCTTCCATAGCTTTTTCTAGCTTTATGCTACTGAGATCAGCCTTTGGCCTCCTCACCCCTGGGCTTCTTCCTAAGGCCTCCATGAGCCGCTTGTGGAGAAGAGGCAGCTCCACCTGCTCTGGTCAGCCTGATGCCCAGAAGTGCTGTTCTAACCGAAGAGAAGGCAAAAAAACCTAAAAAATATGCATCGAAACAATGCACAATACCTTGTTCTTTTCCTGTCCTTGAGATGTGACTTCTGCCAATGCCTGTAGAAAGTAATCATTCAAGACATATTTTTTTTGTGTTAGATTCCTACAGCACCCTCAGAAATTGTAGGCAAGAGTCAGATAGTCAGACAGTTACCGGTGTTCCCTGTGTCAGAATGGTGTCCACCTGGGCACTGCCGTGGAGCCACCCTGGTGGCTTTCCACTGGCTGCAGGCACTGGGTTTCACTAGAGAGGGTAAGATTGCTAGAGAGAGAAGGTGGATTTGTATTTGTAGAAATAGTGACATAAATGTTTTCATCATCACCAATAAACACTTATGGTTGCCTTCAGTGTACCAGGCTTTGTTAAGTTCTTTATAATGTTCCTCTTCAAGAGTCCATTCTTTCCCT
>CAUYRT010031162.1:0-22785 GCA_963574885.1 Lepilemur ruficaudatus
GTGGCAGGGTTTAAGTCAGAATCCAACATTTATTTTAGTCCATGTGTGGCCCACCTATTACTTTATTTACTACTTCCTTCCACGCTTTTCCCCCCTACACTGCACACTTGTCTCAGTCACAGTTTTGGTAAGCCCACAAGCTAACTCTAGCAGAAATGAGTGAGAAACAAATGTAGCTGGAGAGCTTCTTTGAAAAGGGGGAAAGACCCAATGATGAGACAGCAGAAGACTCTAAGACTGCCAACAAAACGAAAGCTGCGTTTGAAAGAAAATGCCAAGTCCTACCTAAATTATGGGTTCATTGCAACAGGTGATTCACATTCTCCAAGACTGCTTTGTATAATATGTGGTGACTGGCTGTCCAATGAAGCCATGAAACATTCAAAACTGCTTTGCCACATGCAGACCCAGCACCCTGCATTAAAACACAAGACTTTGGAGTTAAAAAAAAATGTAAACACAGAGAACAGAAACAATTATTGAGGGCCACTAGTTCATCAAATGTGTCTGCAAAGACAGCATCATTCTTAGTGGCTAACCACATTGCTAAAGCTAAGAAGCCCTTTACTATTGGTGAAGCATTGATCCTGCCTGCTGCTAAGGATATTTGCTGTGAAATTTTAGGAGAGGATGCAGTTGAAAAGGTGGCACGTGTTCCTCTTTCAGCTAGCACCATAACCAGACCAATTGTTAAAATAGTAGAGGATATTGAGACACAATTGTTAGAGAGGATTAACGAGTCACTGTGGTACACAATACAGGTTGACGAGTCTACCGATATTGACAACAAGGCAACAATGCTTGTTTTTATGTGATATATTTTTCAGGGGGATGTCCATGAGAATATGTTATGTGCACTTTTGTTGCCAACCAACACCACAGCTACAGAACTATTCTAGTGTTTGAATGAATACGTATTGGGAAAACTGAGTTGGTCAAGTTGTGTCAGTATATGCACAGATGGAATGGCTGGATTGCTGTCTGGTTTCACTACTTGGGTCAAGGAAGTCTGAATGTGAGTCTTATGCACTGTGTCATCCATAGAGAGATGCTGGCTAGCAGAAAAATGTCACCCAAACTAAACAACGTTTTGCAGGATGTGATTAAAATTATCAACCACATTAAAGTACATGCCCCTTAACTTAGGTCTGTTCACGTAGCTCTGTGAGGAGAGGGACACAGAGCACATGTCTTCTCACATACACAGAAGTGAGATGGCTTTCTAAAGATAGATCACTGGCCAGAGTGTTGAGTTACGAGAGCCACTTCAGAGATTTCTTTTAGAAAAACAGTCATCACTGGCAGCACATTTCAGTGACACAGAATGGGTTGCAAAACTTGCTTGCTTGTGTGACATATTCAACCTGCTCAATGAACTCAATCTGCCACTTCAGGGGAAATTGAAACTGTGTTCAAGTTGGCAGATAAAGTGGCTTCATTCAAAACCAAACTGGAATTATGGGGTCAACGAGTGAATATTGGGATTTTTGACATGGTTCAGATGTTAGCAGAAATTTTGAGAGACTGAGCTGGGACCTTCTTTCTCCCAGCTGGTGCATGATCTCCTACCTCAAAAGAGTTTGAGAATTACTTCCTAACCACAAAGTAAGACCCCTGAACTGGGAAAGAATGGATCCAAGGCCCATTTGTGAATAAGCCAGGTGAATCAACTTTGTCAGTGCTGGAAAAGGATCAGCTGCTTGAGATCACAAATGATGGTGGCCTTAAAAGTATGTTTGAGACAACTTCAAATCTCCATATGTTCTGGATTAAAGTCAAGACAGAGTATCCTGAGATTGCCACAAAAGCACTGAAAAACCTGCTTCCATTTCCAATATCGTATCTTTGTGAAGCAGAGTTTTCTGTACTGACAGTAATCAAAACAAGGTTACAGAGTAGACTGGACATAAGCAACACACTTTGGGTGTCACTGTCTCCATCACCCCCAGATGGAACCGTCTAGTTGTAGGAAAACAAGATCAGGGCTCCCACTGATTCTGCATTATGGTGAGTTGTATAATTATCTCATTATGCATTACAATGTAATAATAATAATAGAAATTAAAGTGCACAATAAATGTAATGCTCTTGAATTATCCTAAAACTCCCCCCACCCAGGTCCATGGAAAAATTGTCTTCCATGAAACTGGTCTCTGGTGCCAAAAAGGTTGGGAACCACTGCCTTAGGAAGTGCTTATTTTCTTCCTGTGTCTTTCAATCTTTTTCCACTAATTCCTCTCATTGGCCAAGTGAGCGAGCAGCAGGGGAGCCTGGGAAATGTAATCCCCTGGGATATAGGGCAGAGTGGGGAGGAGGGCGGGATGGAGCTAAGGACAGACCTGCAGCTGACCACCATATACACTCTAAGGAGAGCTGACTTCCTCCCCAATAGATAAAAAACTTTTATCCCAGTAGAACTTCAATTAATTTAAATTAATCAATAGGTTATATGCCTTTGTGTCTTTTATTTTTCCCCTCATGTTTAATTAGTGATGTGAGAACAGGCTTACTGTCGAAGATTAAATAATTAACCAGAATTTAGTTGTAAAGGACAGTCAGCTGTAACATCATCTAGCAGAGTGGAGAAAATATATCTCGGCTCTGTCTCTATCAGGAGCATATAGATAGCAACAGAGTAAACCTGTAAACATTATCAGAAATATATTTCTTAACCAAAGTCACTGCTTAATACAGCTCTACCTTAGTCTTTAAGGAAATTAAATTCTGTTTCATGCCTGCTCCATCGCAGAACTACTCCTTATCCTAGTCAGGACACCTGCTCTATTATGTCTTTGGCTTTCCTTTTTGTCCATAAAGTCCTGAAAATTGGATTAAGAAAGCTGACCAAACATCTAATCGTTCATTTGAACATAAGTTGAGAGTTGTAATATTTCTTCATTTTTGTTACGATCAAAGTCTAAATCCAGCTCACAAGATTCCTTCTAACTGGTAGTATAGCTGATCTATAGCCCAAACTTGATTGTAGATTAGGGGCCAAGAGATGCAGAAGAGAGAGGGGAAAAAAAACCCAGAAGTTTTTATTCCTAACTCAGATACAGAACAGGTCTTAAGCACATTTTTGAAATGTGCTATCTTTGAGCCCTTGTTTACATGACTTTTAACCCCTGTAACAGTCCGCTACCAGGTGCCCAGAGACCTCCTGGGGCATTTGCTCTGGTCTCCCATTACAGCAGCCCAAACCGTGCTTAACAACTACTTACCTTCCTTCCCTCCTTTCCAGAAAACAAAGCTAACCAAACCAAAAAACAAACACAATACCCTTTCCTTCACTACAGTTTATAACAGTAATTAATATTTATTTATTTATTTTAATTTTTACAAATTTATGGGGCACATGTGAAATTTCGTTACATGTATACAATGTATAGTGATCAAGTCAGGTTATTTAGGGTGTCCATCGCCTGAGTACAATATATTTTTGTTAAATATAGTCACCCTACTTCACTGTCAAATATTGAATTTATTTCTTCTATCTTATTGTATATTTGTATACTTTAAACCACTTCTCTTCATCCTCCCCACTCTCCCACTCACCCTTCCCAGTCTCTGTTATCTATCTTTCTACTCTCTACCTCCATAGGATTAAATATTTTAGCTCCCACAGATAAGTGAGAATATACGATATTGGTCTCTTTGAGCTTGCCTTATTTCATTTAAGATAATAACCTCCAGTTCCATCCATGTTGCTACCAATGAGATGATTTCATTCTGTTTTATATATATGTATACTACATTTTTTTTAATCCTTTCATCCATAGATGAACGTTTAGGTTGATTCCCTATCTGTGCTATTGTGAATAGTGCTCAACAAACATAGGAGTGCAGATATCCCTTTGATATAATGATTTTTATTGAGTGCTTGCTATGCACCAAACTCTGTTCTAAATACTCTAAGTGAATGAACTCATCTAATCCAGAAAACAATATGTGGCAAATTCTATCATAATGTCCTTTTAAAGATGAGGATCAAAGAGGTTAAACAGTTTGCTGAGGATTTGCACAGCCAGTAAAAGATGAAGAAGATTTTAAAAGCTCAATAGTTTTATTCTAATTAATGGTCTTAGACACCACACTGGAATCCTTTCTGTTATAGTTAAGAGCTTAGAGTTAAAACAATCAGATTTAACTAATTCAAACTTACATGTGAATAATTGATAGTCATTAACCTTCCCTGAAAAGTTTGCAC
Organism: Lepilemur ruficaudatus; assembly: GCA_963574885.1. Classification (NCBI taxonomy): domain Eukaryota; kingdom Metazoa; phylum Chordata; class Mammalia; order Primates; family Lepilemuridae; genus Lepilemur; species Lepilemur ruficaudatus. Next base: position 4,208 of record CAUYRT010031162.1, read on the forward strand.
TTATAAAAGATGTCCATGAACCAAAGGAATCACAACCAGCAAACTTTTCCAAAGTGCCTACTAAGTGCCAGCCTTAGGCTAGATAAGAGGCACCCAAAGATGAATCAGCCCCAATCCAGATTGTCACTTTGGTTACAGGCACAGGCCTTTGGTCATAGTTGGGTTTGAATCCTGGCTCTACCATTTATAAGCAAACTATTTAACTTATGCGGACTTTTAGTTTCTTTCCCTTGCAAAACGAGATAAAACAATAGTTTTCTGGGGTGGATTAAATTAAATAATGGCTGTAAAGTATTTAGCAAGCAAGACAGTACATAGTAAATACTCAATATATGGTAGCTATTATTATTTTGAACTTCCTTCCTGGAGACAAGTAAACAAAAATTACAAAGTAGTCTATAAATGCTACCGTGGAAGTGTAAAGTGAAAAGTTGCAGTATGCTACAGTGATGTTCACACTATGCCCCACAGAGTCCTGAGGCACAGGCATTCATAGGTGTGTCCCAGGGGAGCAGCGGAGTGTGGGTAGGTACAGGGGAGGGAAAATGACACCCTCAGCAGCCCTGCCACCTCTGCTTTCATTTCCACAAGAATAGCTCCACTTTTGCCGTGTGTGTGTGTGTGTGTGTGTGTGTGTGTGTGAATATTGATCTTCTCTGTCACATGAAATTCAAGAATGGATTTTGTCTAAAATCACAACTGAGACTGGGATGCTAAACCCAGCTTTCTAATCGTTTCTCTGGGGGACCCTGGGAAAGTCCCTTAACTTCTCTGACTTCTCTTTCCTCTTACATAATATGAGGGAATTCATTTCTCTAACTTATTATTATTATTCCTTCCAGGTATAAAATCTTGCAAGTTTTTGGACATGTGGGAGAAAAAGATATGTAGATATATACTACTCCCAGGAAACGTCTTCCCATAGAAACACCTCCTCTAAGTCAAGTGTATTTGCTACTTTGTTGATAGTTTCTTTACTTGTACCATATTTTTCCACAACTGAATTCAGACTCCCAGAAGCTTCGACACTGTCTACGGTAGGTCTCAAGGCAGTGGGGCAGCCCAGGAGGGCTCTAGGATACAGGTTCTGGCAGGCATTCTGCACATTGGTCAACGCTAATGCAAGTGATTTTAGCTGGAGAGTAGCTTTTTCTAATCAAAATTTCCTCACTATCATCCTCTCTAAACCAGTTGCTGAGGTCATTAGAACTCATGAGTTCAAGGTGAAAGGCCAATAGCAATTACAGTTGACCCTCGAACAATGCAGGGGTTACGTGCATCAACCCTCACCCTTCCCATGCAGTAAAAAAAAAATCTATGTATAACTTTTGACTTCCTAAAAACGTTACTATTAATAGCCTACTATTGACCAGAAGCCTTACTGATAGCATAGTCAATTAATACATATTTTCTATGTTGTATGTATTATATATTGTATTTTTACAATAAAGTAAGCTAGAGAAAAGAAAATGTTATTTTAAAATCATAAGGAAGAGAAAATATGTTTGGTATTTATTAAACAGAAGTGGATCATCATAAAGGCCTTCATCCTTATCACCTTCATGTTGAGTAGGCTGAGGAGGAGGAAGAAGAAGGGTTGGTCTTGCTGTCTCTGGGGTGGCAGAGGCAGAAGAAAATCCATATATAAGTAGATCCACATAGTTCAAACCTGTGTTGTTCAAGAGCCAACTTTATTCTTTGAAACTTGTGGTAAAAAACACGTAACATGAAATTTACCATCTTAACAATTTTTTATTTAATAAAAGTCACAGTTCAGTAGTGTTAAATATATTCACATTGTTGTGTGACAGATCTCTAGAACTTTTTCATTGTGCAAAATGAAACTGTACTCAATGAACATCAACTCTCCATTTCCCCCTCCTCCATCCTTTGGCAATCACCACTTATTTTCCTTTCCTCAGGGTTCATCTATGTTGCAGGATATGACAGAATTTCCTTCTTTTTAATGGCTGAATAATATTCTATTGTATGTATATACCACATTTTCTTTATTCATCTGTTGATGCATTTGGATTATTTCCACATCTTGGCTATTGGGAATAGTGCACCAATGAACACGGGTGTGCAAATATCTCCTCAACACCCTGCTTTGAATTCTTTTGGATATATACCCAGACATTTCTGGATCATATGGTAATTCAATTGAATCTATTTTCAGTGCTCTCCTGCCACACGCTGCCTTGGAAATGCAGGAAAAACTTGAAGGTCAACATTTTTGATAGCTTGCATGTTGTTCAAAACTTCCTGGCTTTGTTCCATCCAAGTCTATCAGGAAACGTCTGCTCTGAGAAGCAGCAGGAGTGAATGCAAGTCTGGGAAGAATGCCTGCTCTCTTGAAGTCCCCAGCATGCCACATATGACACGAGCTTGTAAGAACACACTTTCTGATGCTACTTTGGCTCAAACCTCTGAGGCATTCTAGAGTTGGCCCTTGCAACTAGAAACCACCTGAATGTTCATGCTGCAATTTAAAATATTCCAATTCCAATTCACTCCACTTATCTGTAAACTAAATAATTTGCACAAAAATCCCTGCAGTCTCACCTCCCTTATCAGTGGAAATCACTGAGACGGTTTCAGTGATTCAGGATATATTCAAGCATAGCCTCTTAAACACCAAATAGCAGCATTATATGGAGTGGACTTTGTTTAATAGTTTATTTGCAACACTCAATAACTGAACCACTAGGTACCATGGTGACAGAAATGAAGGTAGATAGACGGGAGTTATAGAAAGACAATGGGTCCCCTGTCTTTAATGTTAATCAGCTAGCTCCTGCCATATAGTCCATCTGTTCACATACTGTGACCTCAATGTACATGCCTCATGAAGAAAAGAACAAAATATACATTAAACAATTATCAAGTTTGGAGTTTTAAAAATGAGCTGATACTTATAAAATATTTTTTCTGCCTCTGGAAAATTAAATGAAGACATAAAATTATCAGTAAGAAGAGGATGTTTCTATTTCTTAGCTATTGTCTAATTATCATTTATTCTTTTAGGAGAATTCTTTGTGGACAATTACCAGTCAGTTACCAGCCGATCAGGTATGTGGACTACTGCCTTGATTCCAGGCACCACTGTGAATGTGAAGTATAGGCCAGGGATTTTGGTTTCTTCAAATGCTAGTTGTGTTTTCTTGTAGTTGACAAAGCAGTGGACCAATCAAAGTAGCTGAACTGAGTTAGACTATTGAGTAAGAGTGTAGGTTTTAAGAATGACCTAGTTACCTCGTGGTCTTGAAATTCAAGAGGCTTTTAAATATAAGGAAGTTCCAGTTTGGGTAAGTATCTTAGGCCCCCCAAAAAAAGACGAGTTAGAAGTTTATAAGTATGAACTTCAAAAACTTGTATACAGAAAAACTGTACAAGAGGGGAAATCAGAAATACAAAGATACATCTCACAAAACAAAACCAAAAAATCTTTGAAGTGGGAAAGAGTCCATATGAAAGTTTTGTCTATTCCTGTTTGCAAACCCTAAATATCTATCTTATGTTGGTTGGGGAACAATGAGTCAGTGAAATCTCAAACTTGTTTTTATGGAGAAGGCAGACTTAAACAGCTATTGCACCTCCAGTGGCAAGGCTGTGTGTGACAGGTTTAGGGCTTGCTGCTTCCCATGAACTGGAGGTTAGGCCTAATTGGACAAGTGTAGTATTAGGTTATTAAGTATGAAATGTCCAATTTCCTTAAGTCCTAAGTTTGACAGCTGATATCTCTGACATTTCACTTTGACACTTCTTGTTTTATATTTATTGTGAAGGTGCATCCTCAGTCTTTCAAATGCATGTTTTGGCTTGTGATTATCTTTCAAAAAAATTTTTAGAGCAATTTTTGTGAAACCATATATAAGTCAAAAATTTGTGTTATTTTCAAAAACGGGTTCTGTCATGGAACCAATGCAGCACAGACAGCTCAAAATATCAATGAAGTGTTTGGGAAGGATGTGGCTAATGAATACACAGTATGCTGATGGTTTGAGAAGTTCTATTCTGGTGATTTTAATCTTGAAAATGAGCTACATGGGTGACCTGAGACCAAGATGGATAAGGTTGAGCTGAAAGCTGTAGTGCAGTGGTCTCCAACCTTTTTGGCACCAGGGACAGGTTTCATGGAAGGCAATTTTTCGGAGCTCCAGATGTGCAATCGGTTAGCATGCAGTACTTATGCAGCAGTACACGGAAGACAATTTTTCCATGGGTGGAGCTCAGGTGGTAATGCAAGCAATGGGGAATGACTGTAAATACAGATGAAGCTTCCCTTGCTCACCCGCCATTCACCTCCTGCTGTGTGGCCTAGCTCCTAACAGGCCATGGACCAGTGCCAATCCTCAGCCTGGGAATTGGGGGCCACGGCTGTAGTGGAAGCAAATCCATCTCAACCTACCTGTGCATTAGCAGCAAGGTTTGATGTTTCTATTCCAACAATATTAGAACACTTGAAACAAATTGGCAACATAAAGAAGCTGGCTAGATGGGTTCTGCATAAATTAAAAGAGAGTCAGAAGAGAAATCATCTTGAAGCATGCGTTTCTTTGCTGTCATGACATAAAGGCAAGCAATTTCTATACTGTTGTGTTACGTGTGATGAAAATAGATTCTTTTTGACAATCACAAGTGCTTGGCAAAATGGTTGGAAAAAGATGAAGTGTCAAAACACGGTCCAAAACCAAATATTCATCACAAAAAGCTAATGGTATCTGTTTGGCGGTCCAGCGCTGATATTATCCACCAAAGCTTCATGAAACCTGGTCAGTCGATTACAGCTGATGTCTACTGCAACCAGCTGAACAAAATGATGAGGACGCCTGGGATTAAGCAGCCGCAACTGGTCAATAGAGACAGGCCAATCCTCTTCTAAGACAATGCTCGACCACATGTCGAGCAAACAATGCTGTTCAAACTACAGCGGCTGGGACTTGGAAACTCTGTCATCCACCGTATTCACCAGACCTTGCACCAACTGACTTCCACTTCTTCCAGGCTTTGCACCACTTCTTGCAAGGAAGAATACTTAATTCTCAACAAGCTGTGGAAAACACCTTTCACGATTTCATCACTACTTGCTCTCCATCCTTCTTCACTGCTGGCATAAACAAGCTACTGTTAAGACGGCAAAACTGTGTCAACAGTTTAGGCTCATACTTTGATTCATTGTATTGCTTGTTTGAGATGTAATAAACTACACTTTTGATTAGAAATCAGACATTTCATATTTATTGACCTAATACTATACCTGAGTTGCATTTGTGGTGGCAGTGGGGGGCGGGGAGAGATGCTTAAAGGGACTGGGGAGCTGAGGAAATGCCTGAGTCAGGGTTACACATCTCCCCAAAAGGGAAGATATAAGGAGAGTTGTACCATCACTGTCTGAGGCCCTTATTTTTAAAAAATAATGTCTGTATATATGAGGCAGAAGAGCATAGAGGTTTCAAGTGCACAGACTCTGGAACGGGACTGCTTGAGTGTAGATCCTGGCTCTACCACTGTGGGCTCTGAGATAAGCAACTCGTCATCCCATGCCGCAGTTTCCTTATCTCTAAAATGGGCAGAATAACATTCCTGCTCTCCTTAGAGTTGCTGACAGGATTAATGGGTTTCTATCTGAGACGCTTCTAGAGCAGCAGCAGGCACGTGTATGTAGTACCATGGGCTATATGTGCTAGCGGTCATGGCAGAACCTCTGCCGAGAAAACCAGCATGTAGATATGAAGCGTGTCAAAATTGCCTTCATGTTTTAAGAACACAGGTTAACGGACTTCTTGTTTAAAATTTCAATAAAACTGTTACTTCTTTACACCACTTGAGCCTGAAGCCAGCTGGGTCTTTCCTTACTTGCCAGGGCCTTACAAACATCAAAAGATAAAAGACAAAAATGGAATTTGACTACAAATTTTCATTACAAAAAGACAATCCTATTTTTGTTTCTATCAAGAAACAAGGCTTTCAACAATCTCCTCCCCCACCATTATCTTGGGTTAGTCAGAATGAAAACATTATATATGTATATATGAGATTGTAGGCTACATAATTTCCCCAGAATGCTAAATAAAACCGCATTTTGAGTTTTAAAGTCATCACCTAGTTAGAAAATGATCACTGTCCTAAACATAAAAATGAATGAAGTATAACATGGGGTGGAAAATATTTCTGGGATACATTTTTGATACATTTTGATTCCAAAAGTCTAAGGCAAGGGTCCTGAACATAAGTCTACTGACTTTCAGGTTTGATAAATTCCTCGAAAAATGAAGGTAACATGTTAGATATGTGTGTTTCTCTGTGAATAGAGTTCCCAGGTTTAGTTAAATTTTCAAAAGTGTCTTTCACTAAAATTATTAAGATCCTTTGGACTAGCAACATATTCAAAGACTGAGGGAGAGGAACAAATGTAGTTTCTTTTTTATACATTTTCTCTGCATTATATATAACCATGGATACCTCAAAGTGTTCTATTTAAATTCCCAGACCATCCTCCAGCTAAAATGCATTAGCGCCATCCAGGTGCAGACAAAATTTTTATCTTCTTGTGTTTTCCCGACGGCATTTATCTGAGTCCCAAACCAAATCATCCAGTCTATATATCATGTGAAAAACACAAAGAAGCTTATTTTTACAGGAAAAAAGCTCTTATCATTCATAATAACCTAATATTTCTAAAATTAATATTGATGTAGACTACAATTCCAGAAGGTTAGAACAGAACACATATTTCAGTGGAAGAAACTGATTTCACTTGGTGTCTGTAAGATGGGAGAAGCAAAATTAATGCTAGGCTGCATTGTTGCTGCCGCTCGTGGCTGTCTCACCAATTCCACTGTCTGCTAGTGAAGGTCTGTCAGAAAAACTGCCTCTTGTCTGCCAGCTCGACCAGTTCCAGTGACTCTGATGGTTAATATTCTGATTAACCATCTGGGTTTTAACATTTGGTTTCACCATCCTCATCATCTTTGCCAGAGAGGCAATAGCAATGTGCTCATGGATGCAGCCAGCTAGCCGCGAAATCAGACCTGCATGTCCAGATGCATAAAACATACACATACCGTCTAGACATACACACTCGGTAATGTTCCCTGTGTTCTCTTGGTTTACGGAATGCAGTCCTAGTCTTTTGGGGACTTGAAGTATAAAAACTAAGCCCATGAATGTGTGATCCAAACTCCTTAGCATGGCATTCAAGGCTCTCTAGGCTCTGCATCCCCCTTCCCTCTAATCCGTTTTGTCCCTTCCAGCCTCTTCTTTCTGCACACAACCCTTCCCTATTCTGTTCCCACCCCATGCCTTGTGTTCCAGGCCTTGGAAAAAGACTTTATGTGCCATGCCAAACACACCCCACACCTCCACCTCTGTGTTTCCTATACCTGATATTCCCCTCCTGCCTATTAAATCTCAATCCTGCCTCTGCCACCATCGAAATCCTATAAGGTCCATCTCAAACACTCCTCATTCTCCAACGCCCCCAGCCAGAAGCAATGTCTTTTTTTCCCCTGGGCATTTAATGTATTTCTCTTATTATGTAACATATGAACTTTGTCTTCACATTTGGGCTTTCTATCCCACTGACTTCTCTGTGCCTGCCCCTCTCTAGGCTCTGCCATAGTCATCTACTGAGCATACAGAGTCCTCAATAAATACTGGGGACATGAACCAAAGTTGAATGTTGGGATTGTAGGGATGGAAAATACTCCAATTAATAATAAGATAATTAAAAAAAATTTTTTTTTTTTAGAGACAAGGTCTTGCTCTGTCACCCAGGCTAGAATGCAGTGGTGTACAGTGATCATAGCTCACTGCAGCCTCAAACTCCTGAGCTCAAGCAATCCTACTGCCTCAGCCTCCTGAGTAGCTAGGACTACAGGAACCCATCTGCATGCCTGGTTAATTTTGTAATTTTTTTGTAGAGATGGAGTCTCACTATGTTGCCCAGGCTGCTCTCAAACTCCTGGCCTCAAGCCATCCTCCCACCTCAACCTCCCAAAGTGCTGGGATTACAGGTGTAATCTCTGCACTGAGCTAAGATAAATTTTTATTTAAATTTTTCTATATTTATGAGCATATTTTTTTCTTGTAGCCCTTGAGAGAATGAACAATAGAAGTGTATTGTTCATAAGTAAGTATCTACGTCAGGTATACATGGAACACACTGGCATTTCTTTAAATTTGCCTTCGTACCAGGCTGCCACCATTTTAAGACCTGGAAAATTTGGGCACCAGTTGGGTCTTAGCATGACCATCTGATCGTAAGTATTTATTTTACTGATAGATAAACAGAGGGCACAAAAAATGCAGCCAGCTGGAGACAGAGCTTCGTTTCTTATGTCTTCTCCAGGACAAGGATTTTGTCTCTTACATTGTAGTGCTTAGCATCAGGCTCATGTAAACAAGTGTTTCAAAATATTCTCTTCCTACTTTTTCATGTTATCTTCTTTCAATAATGAAGTTTTAAAATTTTTCCTCCTTCCCTCCCTTCCTTTTTTCCTTCCTTTGGAGTTATTGTATTGACTTTTCTTGTTGTTGTTGCAAACACTGCTGTAAAAGATGCTACACAGACAGTGCTGGAACAGAGCAGTGCAGTTCCTGTGGCGAGGGAGCAAGGTGTCTATTTTGTTAGCTCACACTGCCCTCTTCTGGCCCTTGGGCAGATCGTAAAATTTTACTCTTGTATCGCAGCAAAAATGCACAGGTGTTTCCAGCAGAGAAGGAATGGCAGTAAATAGGAAACAAAATCCTTCCAATATGAATAATAATCTCATCGTTTCAACTTCTAAATACTATTCAGAGCTGCTTTCCATGCTTTCAGTAATTCCAAACATTTGAAAATATTTTTAAAATTCAAAATTCTTAACATTGCTTCCATTTTATTTTTCTTTCAGTGTAAAACTTATTGTAATGTCTTGAATAAACACTGGTCCTGATATTTTAGGAAGATTTTTTCCCCCTTACTTTCTAGTTTCACTTAAGGCTTTTGGTAGCGGTGACGGTGGTTTGTTCTATTCACAAATGATGTGGGGTCATGCCCAGGCTCTGCCACTCATTAATTAGGTGATCAGGGTCTAGAGAAGTCATTTCAATCCTAAACTTTTGTTACTTCATCTATATGTGGCTCTAGAAATACCTGCCCTGTCTTCCTCATGAGGAACAATGGAAAGATTGAATGAAACATTGTATGTGAGGGCAAAACTAAGGTGCTACACTCATGTGAACCTTTATGATAATTTTTAGATAAAGACACTTTTAATGAGAGATACTAGGTATTATATAATACCAGTTGAAATAGAATTTCATTAAAAAGACTTGGCTTTTTAAAATTATGAAAATCTTGGCCAAGCGTGGTGGCTCACACCTATAATCCTAGCACTCTGGGAGGCCGAAGGGAGCAGATCATTTGCGCACAGGAGTTCAAGACCAGCCTGAGCAAAAGCAAGAACCTGTCTCTACTAAAAAAATAGAAAGAAATTAGCTGGAAAACTAAAAATATCTATATAAAAAATCAGCCGGGCATGGTGGCGCATGACTGTAGTCCCAGCTACTCGGGAGGCTGAGGCAGGAGAATCGCTTGAACCCAGGAGTTTGAGGTTGCTGTAAGCTAGGCTGATGCCACAGCACTCTAGCCCAGGCAACGGAGTGAGACTCTGTCTCAAAAATAAATAAATGAATAAATAAAATTATGAAAATCTTTAGAAACATAGGAATCTATTATATGTACACATTTATATTTATATATTCATTTATATGTTTTTGTTTTATTTTATTTTTACAAAAACAAGTCCATATTATACATAATTTTTCATAAGCTAATTTATTCACTCAATGATATGTATTATGGACACATTTTCTTGCCAATAAATTGAAATCTTTTTTTATTTGAAAGATTCTGCTGTCAAAGCATGAGGTTTATGAGAAAATATTTTTCCATATGGCATTTTTCTGAAGGTGATATTGAAAGACTGTTTATGGCATAGATGCAACCAACAAGGTGTGAGATGATTCCATAGTTTGCAATGAAGCATGGGGAATTTTTCTAACAAATAGTTTCTGTGTGAAGGAGGAAGCTCTTTCTCTGAGGTCTTATGCTGCCTGGGGTCTTATTTTTTTATTTTTTAAAACATTTTTATTGGTATATGACACTTGTACATATTTTGGGGATACATGTGATATTTTGTTACCTATATACAATGCATAGTGATTAAATCAGTGTCACTTGGATATCAATGACTCCAAACATTTAACTTTTTTCCCTCCAGCATTTTTTATTTATCATTTTTTGATTTATGCATAATATTTGTACATACATATGGGTATATGTGGGTTTTTACATGCGTAAAATGTGTAATAATCAAGCCAGGGTATTTAGGGTACCCATCACCTTGAGTATTTATCATTTTCATGTGTTGGGAATATTTGAAGTCCTCTCTTCTACCTACTTTGAAACACACAAAACATTGTTGTTAACTATAGTCACCCTACTCTGCTATTGAACATTAGAACTTATTTCTTCTATCTAATTGTATGTTGGTGCCCTTAACCAACCTCTTTATCCTGCCCCCTGCCAGACTCTTCCCAGCATCTGGCATTTATCATTCTATTCTCTACCTCCGTGAGATCCACCTTTTTAGCTCCCACATATGAGTGAGAACATACAATATTTGTCTTTCCGTGCCTGGCTCATTTCCTTTAACATAATGATCTACAACTCCATCCATGTTGCTGCCAATGAGGGGGATTTCATTCTTTTTTTTTTTTCTTGACAGGGTCTCACTCTGTTGCCCTAGGAAGAATGCAGTGGCATCATCATACCTCACTGCAACCTCCAACTCCTGGGCTGGATCAATCCTCCTGCCTCAGCCTCCTGAGTAGCTGGGACTGCAGGTGCGTACCACCATACCTGGCTAATGATTTCATTCTTTTTTATAGCCAAATAATATTCTGTTCTCTGTATATACCACATTTTCTCTTTCCATTCATCCACTGATGCACACATAGGTTGATTCCATATATTTGCTATTGTGAATAGTGCTGCAATAAACATGCGAGTGCAGGTACCCCTTTTATATACAGATTTCTTTTCCTTTGGATAAATATCCAGCAGTGGTAGTTCTACTTTTGTTTTTTGAGAAATCTCCATACTGTTTTCTATGGTGATTGCACTAATTTACCTTCCCACCAACAGTGTATAAGAGTTCCCTTTTCTCTCCATCCTTGTCAGCATGTTGTTTTTTTGTTTTTGTTTTTGTTTTTTTTTGTCTTTTTAATAACAACCATTCTAACGGGGTGAGATGGTATCTCTTTGTGGTTTTAATTTGTATTTCCATGATGATTAGTGATGTTGAACATTTTTTCATATACCTGTTGGCCATTTGTATGTCTTCTTTTGAGTAATGTCTATTCCGGTCTTTTGCTCAGTTTTAAATTGGATTATTTGGGTTTTTGGTAACTGAGTTGTTTGAGTTAGAAAGTGTAGTGGTGACAAGTAAGGGCTTTGCAGTCCTAGACTTGGGGCCCTCGTGAGTCCTGAGTTCCACTCCTATCCTGGCAACTTATTTATTCCAGGTCTGGGCAAGTAACTAAACCTAGGTTTCCATTTTCTCATTTGTAAAGTGAGAATAACATTAATGAGGATCAAATGAAGTAACCTTGCAAAACATGTGGCATGGAGCCTAGCATGCGGCACCATGCCTAGAGCATAACAAATATTTACAACTGTGGACTATTATCCCTGGGGCAAAGCAGGAAAATCTATAAAATCCCTTTTACCACCTCCAGAAAGAAAATAATAAGGAAAGAGAAAGGCATTGGGAAGTGAGTGGAAAGGGTAGAGAAAAAAAGGAAGAAAGAATAATGGTATATCAAGTCACTATGCTTTAAAAGATTCTGGTGGCAGGAATTTTTTAGGATGCACAAATTAAAGGAAAATACATCTCCACAGAAACCACTCATGTGCAAGGCTGAATCAGAGGTAGTCGAAACCCTTCAAGGTTGAACTTTGAGCTGTTGGAGAGAAAGTGAGAATGCCCTGCAGCCTGTATTAGTACCCAGCTGCAACAAGGACATGCCATCCTTCGAAAGGCAGCAGGGCAGGGCAGTGTGAGGCTGAGCGTGAGGATTCCCACCTGCCAGCTGTGCAAGATGGGGCAGTGCACACTTAATCTTTCTGTGACCCAGTCACACCCTATGTCAGATGGGGGTAAGAGCATCACTTTTATTTCATAGGGTTACCGTGATGATCCCATGAGCTAGTACATGCAAAGGGCTTAGAATGTTGCCTGGCACTAGTAAGTGCTATACAACTGTTACTGTTGTTAAAGTTATTGGCATGAGTAATAGACTGCCCTGAGACCCAAGGGGCTCAATGAACTATAGGGAACAGGAATGACTTAAAAGTAAAAGTGTATCTCTCTCTTTCTAAAAGTCTCTCTCTCTCCCCGCCCCCTACTCTCTGTCTCTCTCTTTCTCTCCCTCCTCACCTTTCATGTACTTCAATGATGTGTTCTATGTATAGACTATAACTGCACTCTAATATTTTTTAAAGCTGAAAAAAATTGTCATTTAAAAGTTATAAACCATTTCTGCTTGAGTTGAATTTACTCCCAGGCAGACTCTCCCTCGACTCCTTTTTGTGCCCTGAGATAACCCCGTGGCACAGGTAACTAAACACACATCCATTGAGGGAGGGTTGGGGAGGTATGCGGACTGAAATGACCACTAACTTGAACACAGATGCCTTCAGGAATTTTTGCTTTCATACTGAAGTATTTCTAGCTCATACCTCTGTGCTGCCTGCCTGCCAGCCTTGGTTTTAAGCACTTTACATGTATTATATCATGTGATCCTCATATGTAACCTGGGAGGTGGGAATTATTAATCTAAATTTGCAGAGGAGAAAAGGGAGGAAACAGGAGTTACTGACTTGCTCAAGGTCACCCTGCAACAAAGACTGGAAGGAGGATTCAAACTCTGGGTTTCTCGATGCTGAACTATATATAGGGTGTGTGTGTGTGGGGGGGGTGTGTGTGTATACATGTGTGTTTAGATACATATAGCTCTTGGCATACGTGGCATACAAATACAGATAGTCTAGTATCTGCTCATTAGCAGAACTTTGCTTCTGCACAGCTCAGGATCAGCAATATCCTTAAGCTGACGAAACGTGTGCAAAGCTGCTGGCCACTTCACCCCGTGGGGGAAAGGGGGAAGAGTGACCAGCATTGATCTTTCCAAAAGTGCTGGGGAAGAGCCCGAGGCTGGCTAATTTCTGGCACTGAAGCTTGTGGAGGTTTGTCCTTTGCATGTAAACAGGGGGCTGTCTGAGCACACAAAGGTTTTATCTTGTTAAAAAGATGCTTAAAGAAGAAAAGAAGGAGAAGGAAAGGGAGAAAGAGGAGGAGAAATAATGAAAAAACAAACAGTACTTACTAAAGCTGAATTTGTGTATACTTAGGCCACAGCCATTCTATTCCTGGGTTCACCCAACAGCAATGGGAACATATGATCACAAAAGCCTGGAGTATCTATAGCAGTGCTATTTGTAATAGACCCAAACTGGGAACTACCCAATGTACATTAATAGTCGAAGGGACAAAACAATCAAGAATATTCATGGAATGGATCCAGCAATGAGAATAATCAATTTGCTACTACACACAACAGTATGGATGAATCTTACACATTGTTGAAAAAAGAAGCAAGACACACAAGTGTGTAAGCCGTGTGAGTCTGTTCATATGAAGTTCAAAAGCAGGGCCAAACAAATCTACACTGGGAGGAGTCCAGGTAGTGCTGACCTGGTTGAGGGAGTGGGGAAGGGCTGGAAGAGGGCAGGTAGGGAGTGTCTGAGAGCTGTTCCTTGATTGGGTGACAGTCAGTTGATGAGAATTTGTTGAGCAGTATACTTAGATATGTGTAGTTTTCTGCATATACATTGCACTTCAATAAAAAAAATTTAAGTTAAAAAATAAAAGATGCCTAGACCAAAGATCAGAATGCCTGGGCAGGTATCATGGCCTTGTCACTGCCTGGACCCACTGACAGCAGATCAGATTCTGGTGCCCAGAGTGGGAGGACAGGCACCTGAATGAAGCTTACTCCTTCTCTGGGTGACCACACAATAACCTTAGAAAATAAATTGAAAAGTAGACTGTCTCCATGCCACATACGAAGTCTTATAGGGGAAAACAGGCCAGGGATGGTGTGGTGTGGGATGGCAGGGAGGTGGGAAGAGGAAATTCTCTGAGCAACTACGGTACTCATTGACAGTGTGTTTTGCCTAGAAGAGGCCTTACTGATCATGGTGTATAACTCTCTAACCTCATGATTGGAGACCAGAAGCCACAGTCTACTGCAGAAGTCCTTGTGTAGCTCCCTCATTGAAAACATTTCAGTTATTTGGCCTACAAAGTGACCTAGAAGTGACTCACCAGCCCCAAATTCCTGGGTTTGTCTGGTGGTAGAGGAAGTAAGAAATATTAGTGATTATAATATGATTTTCTGGAACAAAATACTTCCCAGTGACATGAATAGGTTTTTCCTGAGTATTTGATATACCACAGTGGTCTTTAGTGTTTCTTATTGTTGCTCCGGGCTCCTGGAAGAATAGAATCACCATCGTTAGCATTGCCTGTAGTTCTTTTTCATTCTGCCAGTTCGAAAGACATGGTGGCTGTTCCAGTCAGACACTGAAACAGGGCTGGAGATCACTGTCTCCCACGGCTTATCTGAGAATCAGCTGCAAGGGGCCCTCAACTCAAAATCAGAATCTAGAGGGCTGACTCATGACCCTGGTCACGTCTAGCTTCTGGAAGGATTTGGTGGACCTGTTTCTTTGCACGTAAAACAAAGAAAGATGATACTTACATACCAAGAAAGTTCCGAGAAGAGTGATTTTACATGTATTTGGAATGTAGTATGAAGGTGGTTGACCTGTTCATAAAAGAGAAAAGACTGGACAGATAGCATATTTCCTCTTGATGCTGGAATTTATATCTGACTTGTCAGCTAGCCTTGTATTTGTAGTTTCGGGCCAAACCTTCACTTAGCATACAATTATGAGCTTAAGGTGTCAGGAGGGCTACCGCCCAGATGAGCTGAAACTTGAAAAGGATACAAAACTCAATATTAGGAAAATATGAAGGGAAAGTACAATCGGGGTTTTAAGTTTTATTTGAGCAAGAAAAACAAGGAAGCGATTTGCCCACTGCCTGGGGCAGTGATGTAATGTTGATAGATTTCAGCGTGAAAGCAGAGCGTCCCCAGTTCAGTGTTCTCCTCAGAGAAGCTATATATAGAGAGAAAAATGCAGGTCAACGGGAGCCTGGAATTTGATGGGATTTTTAAGAAAGATGACGCTGATTAAATGGAGCCTATCAAAGGTAGTCAGGTCTCTGTGGCTTGGGCAAGTTAGGGTGAAAACAGAAACAGGAAGTTTCTTAACTGCCTAAAATGACCATTGAGCAGTCACAGAGAGCAAGGGAGGTACCAAAAAAAGAAAAGAGAAGCACATAACACATTGATTTGGACTCTGCCATCTATAGATTGGGAAACTGATGTCGGTACTAGGTAAAATTCTAGGGCAATGTATTAAGAGGATGGTCTGTGATAATGACATGGTGATCCCGGGGAGACGTCATGACGTCTGGGAGACAGCATCTGGCTCATTAGAGCAAGTCCATCTGGACAGTGCTCATTGCCTTGATTTATGAGTTTACTGGACAACTAGGAAGAGTGAATACAGATTTTGGCAAGGCATTGACGAAGGGTCCCATGACATCCTTGCAGACAAAAGGGGAAAATATGTCCATGTTGATGGAAATACAGTTGTTTGCACTGATGTAACTCTAACATGCTGGTTACAGCATCATGGGTGGAGATCTCTACTGGTAAAACTCAGCACTGAGGCTCCCTCTTGTTCCCCATTTTCACAACTAACTGAAGGGGATTTATATGGTGCACAGCTCACACCTGTGAGTGCTGCTCAAAAGCTGACACTTGTGCTAGGAAGGAGGCTGTACATAAAAAGAGAGAATTGAGGCTAGTCTGATAGAAACCTCAGATTGTTATGACAGACTAGGGTGATGGACTTAATCTAATCGCCTAAGCCTCAATTTTCTCACCTGTGAAATGGGGATAATAATATTTCCAGTAGGCTATGGAGTCACAATAAAATAATGGATTAAAAGGCAATGCATTTAGCTCCATGTGTAGCACATGGTTAGTGCTCAACTATTATTTTCTTTGATACTACTACTAATATAGCTGTAGGCAATAAGTAAAACAAAAGAAAATAAAACAAAAAACCAAAAAAAAAAAAAAAACCAAAAAAACCCCAAAAAACAAAAAAACTCTGGCCTTAGGTTCAAAGATCAACTCTATATATTCAGAACCAGGAGACTATAACTTAATGGAAATTCATAGGAGAAATACATAAGTGTTTGGATTGATCATAAGTTCAGTATGCGCCCAGAGTGTATTTAACTATTATTAAAATCCCGTGTCTGACTTAGGTTGCCTCAACAGAATTTTATCATCTAGAACAAGGAAAGTAGCTATTCCATTTGCCCATTTGAAGCTCTCTCCACACTGGAGGTTCCAACCTCAGAGTTGGGCCATACACCTTCAGAGGTTCTCAGCGTTGGCTGCAAATGACACTCATCTGGGGAGCTTAGACAACTAACTACCAAGGTCTCTGGGCCCCAACCCAGAAGACTAAGTAAGAGTTCTGGCCACTGATTTAAATTACATATTGTCCATTAGGAGCTTTTTCTTTAGAAATGCATACAGAACAGTGACAGGATTTGAAACTCAGCCATCTAAAATACAATAAAACAAAGATCCAGGGTATATTTAAGATCGGTGGAGAAGCGCCATCAAATGATTGAAGGCCTCTGATGTAGAAGGATAAGGTTTATTTTTCCTGTCTCCAGATGGCAGAACTTAGAGCACTTAGAATTTAAACAGAAATAGATATTTATTTAGTATAAGAATCATATCCCAAACAATTCAATTTGCTAGAAAATTAAACAAGTTACTTGGGAAATAATTAAATTCTCATGATTGCTGGTATTCCATGTTTTCAGAACTACTTTCCAGGGATGTTATAGAAGGCAGTTGTATGCATAAAAGGAGCCCTTATGTTTCATTTAATTAATACTTACATTATTGTATTAAAAATTCTTATTCTTTTTGCTCATGAAATCAATCACATTCGTTAAGCAGTTAGGGGTCAAATGCTGGTATTTTTAAAGGCTCCCCAGGTGCCTTGCCACCTCTTGGCTCTTGACCCCACCTGCTCTGCAGATCGCCCATGATAAGAGTGCTGTGCTATTAGCCAGGGAGTTGTGGAAAATATCTACTACCATCCGTTCATAGTGCACCAGAAAAGACTTTAGATATAGCTGAGGTAACCAAACCTCAGAGATTCAGACAACAGAGTGCAATGCAAAATCCTGGAATCCTTGGTAATTTTCTTTGCTTTTTTGACTATTCCAATCTCCGACAGGCAATTTGAATCCTGTTAAAGGTACTTCATAGTAAAGATCTTCGTCATATCACCACATAGTTTTGATCCTCAGCCAATTACCCATTTATTTGAAAACAGTCAATACAATTGAATTCCAGGGAAATAAAAGAGGTTGGTTAGTCCCTTGGAGGTTATGACAATAGAGGATTAAATTTGCACTCCAGGGCTCAAAGTCCTGTAATACCATCTTAGTCCACCCCTTTCTGTTCATGTTTTTATTTTTAATGCATTGTTCTTTCTGAATATGAATAACATTTCTGTGCTAGTAAGTCTGCATTGCTGTAGGTAAATGATTATTACTTCATCAAAAGGGAGGAAAAGCATCTTGGCAAAGAAGGGAGGTTTATTTCATCCAGGATACTCATTAGTGATCAGAGGACAAGAGCTATCACATTAATTCTGTGAAATTCCCACCAATCTCTTTGTTTTACCGCCAAAGATTGAGAGGGAGAAAGGCCTTTCCTTTTAACTCTTAATCTCAGTCTTAAGACAATTTGTTTTTAAACTTTAAGAAAGTACTTCTCAGTCATTAATTGACCCAATCAATTGGGGCTGGAGGCAGCTTTGTTTCAATTTGATTACCCAACATCTTTGTTTATGTTTTATTTCATTCAACATAACTGTCAAAAGTTTGGTTGGTTTTGACCAATCTGGTATACCACCAAAGGATATTAAGATTTATTATTTGATTTAGGTTAGATCATTTTTTTTGTTTGTTTGTGTTTTTGAGAAAGAGTCTCCCTCTGTTGCATCAGCTTAGCTCACTCACAGCAACCTCAAACTCCTGGGCTCAAGCGATCCTCCTACCTCAGCCTCCCAAGTAGCTGGGATTACAGGCTGGCACCACCGCGCCCAGCTAATTTCTTTCTATTTTTAGTAAACACAAGGTCTCACTCTAGCTCAGGCCGGTCTTGAACTCCTTAACTAGAGTGATCCTCCCACCTCAGCCTCCCAGAGTGCTAGGATTACAGGAGTGAGGCACCACACCTGGCCAGAACTGAGCTTTAATGTTGCAGGCTTAAGAGTCGTCATCGTCCTTGAA
>CAUYRT010031164.1:0-11063 GCA_963574885.1 Lepilemur ruficaudatus
AATGTTTATAGCAGCACAATTCACAATTGCAAAGTTGTGGAAACAACCCAAGTGCCCATCAATACACGAGTGGATTAATAAAATGTGATATATGTATACCATGGAGTACTATTCAGCTATAAGAAGCAATGGTGATATAGCACCTCTTGTATTTTCCTGGATGGAGCTGAAACCCGTTCTACTAAGTGAAGTATCCTAAGAATGGATAGACAGGCACCACATGTACTCACCAGCAAATTGTTATTAACTGATCAACACCTAAGTGGACACATAGGAACAACATTTATCGGGTGTCTGGCAGATGGGGGGGGGAGGAGGGGATGGGTATATACACACATAATGAGTGTGATGTGCACCGTCTGGGGGATGGTCATGCTTGAAGCTCTGACTCCAGGGGGGAGGGGGGGCAAGGGCAATATATGTAACTTTAACATTTGTACCCCCATAATATGCTGAAATAAAAAATAAATAAATAAATAAACTTCAAAAAAGATGTATATTTTCATTAAGAAATAATTTACATAAAAATTCACAGATCTTAAATGTGCATGAAATTTTATAATTTTATGTGCATGTGTAATTACCATTTAAAAACAAGCTACAGAACATTTCTGAGAGTTCTTTTATGCATCTTTCCAGTCAATAAAGCCATAACTTTTAATTCACATAATTTCTTACCTACCATATTGTTGAGGGAAAGAATTATTTCTTATTTGAGGGAAAGAATTATTTCTTATTTATCAATGCATTTTTAGTGTCCATCATAGGATGTAAGCAATAATAAGTATTCAGATCCTATGTACTAAATACATGAACAAATTAAAGATGTTAGCATAAGTAGTATTCTCACAAACAAAAAGGAGAGAGAAACAGAAGTAGGGAAATATAAAAATGTATAGACATGGTAATGATATAATTACCAATATAGTTAGAGTAGAGATCATGTGTGCAAGGGGGTGGAAATAGACTTCTGCAACTGTCTGTGATGGAGTAGCAAGGTTCACATTTACTCATCCACTTTAAACAATTAGAAAACTGGACAAAGTGTATGTGGCGACATTTTAAAGACATTGGATAACAAGCTGCACAGGGCTGTGATCCCAGAAGAAAGGGAAGCAAGCAAAGTTAGCCCTAACACTGCCACAGCTTACTGGGGACTGTTTCCAGGCCACAGCTAGGTAGTTGGAGTCCAACTCCACTGAGTTGAGGAAACGAGTCAGAGTTTAGGAAGCCAAGGAAGCTAGGACTTGCAGGATAAAACACCAAACAAGAAGATGCTGTACAGAAAACTAGCTCTCCAGAGATCAGCAGAAGGGTTCTCTTAAACTTGGGCTGAGTAGTAATTTGCATATATGTGAGAAGAAGCTACCTGAGTCTGGAAACCATTCAAAGTCAGTGGGACATAAAATTTCTAGAATTTTCCAAGAGCTTGGAACAGTTAGTGTTTCTGCCAGCTAAAGTGGAAGGACCTGATAATACACAGGGCACCAGGCAGACTCGTCAAAAAGATATCACCTTTGTAGCAGAATAAATTAGCTGTAGTTCAGACCTGCCCTAACAAAAATTAAAAGAAATGCTTGAAAGTTTTTAACTGATTCAAAATAATTTAACTTAACAACAACAAATGCCCAATGTTATTTAAAGGAATACAACAAAAGTCAGCACCCAAAAATATCCATGATATCTGTAATACAATTAAAGAATTTGAGGCATGAAAAGAAACTAAATTATATTACCTATAATTTTGATCAGAAGAAAAGCAATCAATATAAAAGAAGACAAAAAGACAAAGATGCTGGAATTAGCAGACAGAAACATTAAGACATCTATCATAAATCGTCCCCATATATTCAATGAAGTAAAGAAAAACATGAATATAATGAGAATATTGGTAGGAAAATATTTTTAAAAGACCTAAATTGAACTTCTAAAAATGAAAATACAATGTATAAAATGACTAATATAGTAGATGGGATAAACACCAATTCAAAAATTATATAAAAAATGATTGATAAAACTAAAAGCATAGCAATAGCATAGCACAGATACTATCCAAAATAAAGCACAAGAAAAAACTGCAAAAAAGAAAATAGCAGGGACTAAAAAGATTTATAATTAGAGTCTCAGAAGGGAGGAAAAGGAAAAGAGTGACAGAAAAAAATATTTGCAGAAAAAATGCTGAACATTTTCCAAATTTGATTAAAAATTATAAACTCACAGATTCAAGAGACTCAACGACCCTTAAGTGGAATAAATATTAAAAAATAATACCAGGCATAACATAATGAAGGTGCTGAAGTGCTAAGATGAAGAGAAAAATCTTAAAAGTGGTCAATTATGTGCAGAAGAATAAAATAAGAGTAAGGGCAAGAATGGAAGACATTTCACCCAAAATTCTGCAAGTCAGGAAACACAGAAACATCTGTAAAGTACTGAGGAATAAAAAAGTTATCAGCCTAGAATTCTGTACCCAGTGAAAATACTTTTCAAAAATTATGGTGAGATAAATAGTTTTTCAGACAACAAACAGGGAAAATTTACCACTAGAAAACTGGTGCTACTGTTAAGCATTGTGAGAGAGGTCCTGGCCAGTGATATATAGAAAAAAACATAACAAAAAGCCTAAATATTGGAAAGGAGGAAGCAAAACTTTCTTTGCAAATGATATATTGTCTAAGTATAAAATTTTACACAATCTACAAATAATATTAAGCTACAAAAAGTAATAAGTCAGTTTATTAAGGTCACAGATACAGAGTTAACCCAAAACACCAAGTGTATTTCTATATCCTAGCAAAATAAATGTTAAATTAAAAATTAAAAAACAACACCACTTACAATGTCTTGAAAATTAAATACTTAAATTTAAATTTAACAAAAATATGCAAAACTATACACTGAAAACTATAAAATGCTGAGAGAAATTGAAGTCCTCATAAAAGGGGAAGATACACCATGTTCTTGGATTAGAAGACTGAATATTGTTAAGATGTCAATTCTTCCTAAATTGGCCTAGAGTTTTTGTTTGTTACTTGTTTTATTTTGTTTTTGCAGAAATTGACATGTGGATTCTAACATTTATATAAAAAAGCAAAAAAACCTGGAATAGGCAAAACAATGTTGAAACATAACAAAGTTGAAAGAATTACACTATCTGATTTCAAAAATTTCTATAAAGCTACAGTAATCGCCGGGCATAGTAGCATGTGCCTGTAGTCCCAGCTACTTGGGAGGCTAAGGTGGGAGGTTTAGTTGAGCACAGGAGTTTGAGACCAGCCCAAGCAAGACCCCATCTCTGACCAAAAAAAAAAAAGCTACAGTAATCAAGAGAGTATTGTACTAGTGTGAAGATATATACATATGGATACACACACACACACACACACAGATGCCCCTTGATTTACAACCTGATAATCCTAAGTCAAAAGTATCGTAAGTCAAAATCATACTCAATACCCCAATAAACTCATTGTAAAGTTGAAAAATTTTAAGTCATACCATTGTAAGTTGGGAACCATCTGTGTTTGTGTGTGTGTGTGTGTGTGTCTGTGTGTGTGTGTACAGCAGTAATCACTGGAATGGAATATATAAAATAGAGTGACAGATACATGGTCAATAAATTTAACAAAGGTGCCAAGATAATTCAGTAGGAAAAATGCAGTCTGAAAAGAAAAATAAATGATTATGGTACAATCAGACAAGTGAAAATGAACTTTGACCCTTACTTACTTCACATAATATGCAAAATTTAGCCTGAAATGGATTATAGATAGATCTCAATATTAGAGCTGAAACTACAAAAATCTAAAGGAACACATAGAAAAAAATCTTTGTAATCTTGGTGGGTAAGGATTCCTTAGATAACACACCATGATGTGCTGAAATACGTATTTGGTCTTCAAAACTCCTAAAATGCTTGGATTCTCCAAAGTGGTGAGTGCCTTTTTGTATGCTAATGCCTTGACTGATGGCTGGATGCCCCTACATAGCTTCAAGATGGGGACCGGTTACTGGAAATACCAAAGCAGGATTAGAGGGTTAGAACTCTCAGCCCCACCCGCCAACCTCTGAATAGGGAAGAGGGGCTGGCAGTCAAGTTGATCACCAATGGCCAGGGATTTCATCAATCATAACTATATACTTAATGAAACTTCCATAAAAACCCCAAAAGACTAGGTGCTAGGAGTTTCTGGATTGCTGAAAACATGGAGGTTTCTGGAGGGTGGTGCTATCAGAGAGAGCTCCGCGTCCTATCCCACGTGCCTTGCCCTACGCATCCGTTCACCTGTGTCCTTCCTAATATCCTTCATGATAAACCAGTAAACATAAGTAAGTGTTTTCCCTGAGTTCTGTAAGCCACTCCAGTCAATTCACTGACCCCAAGGAGGAGGTCGTGGGAGCCCCAACTTACTGCCGGTCAGTCAGAAGCGTGGGTGAATCAACCTGCCACTTGGACTGGCATTAGAAGTGGTGGGGAGGAGGCAGTCTTGTGGGACTGAGCCCTCAACCTGTGGGATCCGATGCTATCTCCAGGTAGAGAGTGTGAGAACTGAATTAAGTTAGAGGACACACAGCTGGTGTGTGCTGAAGAATGCTCTACAGAATTGGTTAATTGGTGCTGAAGAATGCTCTACAGAATTGGTTAATTGGTTGCTGGTAGAAAGAAATTCCCACACACTTCTTGGTGACCAGAGGTCACAGAAGTTTTCTGTTGATTGTTGTGACATGAGAGAAGAGGGAAATCAGTTTGCTTTATCTACACACACAAAAAGCACAAACCATAAAAGATGATGAATTGGCCTTTATCAAAATAAAAAAGGTTTGCTCTTCAAAAGACATTAAGAAAATAAGACAAGTCCCAGATAAGAAAACATTTTCAAAACACGTACTTCCTATAGGATTGTATACAGAACAAAGAATTCATTCAGTAATAAAAATCCAGAAAATTCAATTTTTAACAATGAGAAAAGATTTGAACAGACGCTTTACCAAAGAAGACGTATGAATGATAAATAAGCACCTGAAAAGATACTTAACGTCATTAGTCACCCAGGGAAGTGTATATTAAAACTGCAATGAGATATCACTACATACTCATTTAAAGTACCTAAAATTAAAAAGATTAACAACAGTAGGTGCTATTGGAGAAACTACAACTCTCATATGTTGCTGGTAGGAAGCAAATTATACAATTATTTGGAAAATAGCTTAACAGTTCTCAGCTATTTACAATATTCTTACATATGACTCAGCAGATTTACTCTTAGGTATTTATTATAGTATCTAAATAAATACATATAACCATACAAAGACTTCTACTAGAATGTTCACAGTTATGTGTTTATTAATAACCAAAAGTTGGAAACACCCTATATATCCATCCACTGATGAATGAAGAAATTATGGTATATCCATACAATTGAATACTACTCAGTAATAAAAAGGAACAAGCTATTTATACATGTGACAATCTGGATGACTCACAAAATATTATGCTAAATAAACGACATCAAATACAAAAACTGCTTACTATTGGATTCAATGTTTATGAAACTCTAGAAAAGCTGAAACTATAGGGTCAGGAAACATTGTATTTGCCTGGAGTCCTATAGGTAATTTTGACAGGGCAGGTCCACAAAGAAACATTTTGAGGGTGATAAAAATATTCTACATCCCCATTGTGGTTGTGGTTATATGACCATGTATAGTTAGAAAAACTAATCAAATTGTATATTTTGATATGGTGAATTTTATTATATGTAAATTATATTTTAATTTAAAAATGGAAAGGAAGTAGGTAGAGATTAATATGGTAGAGACCAATTCTTGTATTAAAATCCAGACATATAAGCTTGAACTTTGGTAGGGTGAACAATATCAATAAAATATCAGTATATCTGTGTGTCATAAATAAATGATAATCCTGAGGTTTACAGGAACTTGGATTGTTTTCTCTACCAGTGTTTTCTTTTTGTCCTCGTGTGAAGAGTCCTAGGAAATTCCTTAGTAGAAAGAGTTATAAAAATATATTCATTCTACTTATATAGTAAAACTCTGCTTGGTAATGCAGAGGATGGAAACAGGTGAAGCTAATTTCCCAAAGCTAGTAATGAGTTAACGGATTCCCTTAAGATGATGTAAATTGGTTAAATTTTACATCTGACATTCAAGTCAAACAACAGCAGAAGGAAAACGCACCTGCAAATATAATAAATGTACTCTGACCTAATAGTCTGAAACAAAAATTAAAGGGAAAACTTCAGCCCTGTATATTATTCTTAAGAGAATCTACCTGATACCATATAATGGGAATTCTCATAATGCCAGATCAGATGCAAGTGCAATTTGAAGGTGTACAGTTTCTCTCTTGAAAGAAGTTGTTAAACCATGAAGGGCATGTCAGAATCACTATCATGTTTTTCAAAACACTAAGGAACTCACCAGAAAGAAAGCAGCACGTGCATATCAAATCAATCCAGCCTAGTGCACAATTTCATTAAATATTCAGCATTATGAGGAACTCTTTGTTTTACATATAGGATTTGATTCCCTTCGGAACTGAAGTGGTGTGAAATCCTTGTTATACAGCACCATTGGGATTGGAGGGCTCTGGCTAATTCTTGTTGACATGGAAGTACTGTGCAAATGACACGTGGATCAGCAACTATCAAGAAATTACACTACATTAAACAGTGAATCTTTACAAGACTCTTATCCAAGATCCTAGCAAATGACCAAGAGAAATTATTTACTGCATATATAATAGACACAGAGTTAAAATCTTTAATATAGTAAGATACAAGTAGGAGTAAATGATAGGGACACATAAATTCCAAGAAAGGATGAATATGTATAAAATGATATCCCACCTCACTGGTAATGTAGTAAATGCAAATTAAAATGAAAATTGAAGGGGAAAGGAATTCCTCAAAAACTGATTCATGTGATTAACTGTACACCTTGGTAAATTCACTGAAAATCATTTAATTAGACACTTAAAATGGAGTGTTGGTTGTAAGTAGATACAGTTGGAGCACTATGTATGTACTCTATGGACTACTTTGACAGAGATTTTTAAATGTAACAAGATAAGTCAACTTGAGTGGTAATATATTTTGGGAAATCAGCTCACTATAAACTGTGACTGTAAACATTATACTGTAAATGCTTTGTAGTTTTTCCCCCAATAAAAAAGGAAAAAATAAAAATAAAGTAAAAAAAAAAAAAACAAATTCATTTTATGAGGCCCGCATTACCGTAATACCAAAACCAGACAAAGACACCACAAGAAAAGAAACCCATAGGCCAATATCCTTAATGAACATACATGCAAAAATGCTCAAAAAAGACTGGCAAACCAGATTTGACAGCACCTTAAAGGCATCACACCCCATGATCAAGTGGAATTTGTCCCTGGAATGGAAGGCTAGTTCAACATATGCAAATCAATAGATGTGATACATTAACTGAATGAAGGATAAAAATCAATGATCATCTCAACAGAAGCAGAAAATGCATTTGACAAAATTCAACGCCTTTGATGAAAAAAAAACCACTCAACAAACTAGCTATGGAGGGATCATACCTCAACATAATAAAGATTATGTATGACAAGTCTACAGCTAACATTATGCTGTATGGTGAAAAAGTGAAAGCTTTTTTTCAAAGAAGACACCCACTCTTGCCACTTCTGTTCAAAATAATACTAGAAGATCTAGCCAGAACAATTAGGCCAGAAAAATAAATAAAAAGCATCCAAAAAGGAAAGAAAGAAATAAAATTATCTCTGTTGATGACATAATCTTACACGTAGAAAACCCTAAAGATGCCACAAAAACATGGTTGGGGCTAATAAATGAATTCACGAAAGTTGCAGAATACAAAATCGACATACAAAAATCAGTTTTGTCTCTGTACACTGACAAAAAACTATCCACAAAGGAAATTAAGAAGACAATCCTATTTACAAAAGCATCAAAAATAATAAAATACATAGAAATAAACTTAATCAAGGAGGTTAAAGACTTGTACACTGAAAACTACAAAACATTGATGAAAGGCATTAAAGCAGACACAAATGGAAAGACATCCTGTGTTCATGGATTAACATTGTTAATATGTCCATACTATCCGAAGTGATCTACAGATGCATGGTTATCCTCATCAAAATCCCAATGATGTTTTCTTCATTTTTTATTTATCCTTTTCCTCATTTTGGTGCCACTACCTTGACACATATAAAGGACGCAGCAGTTTTACACATCATTGCATTAGCATCATCAGTACAAATGTCAACACAGTGAAAAAGGCAAATAATATTTTAGTATTATTATGAAAATAATTTTGACCTCATTGACCCCTGAAAAAGGGGTCTACCACTACATATGTGGTTCCTCTGCCTGGGAATCTCTTTCTTCTTCAACCTGCAGAACTCCTAAACATTTTCCAAAGGCCCAATTCAAAAATTCTTTCTCTTTTAAAGCTGTCCCTGACTCTTTCCTCCCCTATGAATTTATCTTTTTCTCTTTTGTCTCACCATGGTAACTCACACATATCTCTGCTATAGTACTTAACAATAGTGTTGTACTTTTTGTTTTATATGTCTTATTTATAACCTCAGCACTTATTGGACACTCAATAATTTAATGAGGCTGAAATTTTATAATTATGTACCAGAAAATCATGGCAATGGCTGTTTCTTCTTAGTCCTGTGGGCTATACTCCTGTACAGCCATTGAGTCACTCGGCACTGTGTACATGGTATTCTCTATTCCTGTATAATTGTAGCTCTTAGTTGAATCCCCTACTTGTTAATTATTTATATATACATCTTATAAAGAAACATTAGCCCACTTATTCAATTCCTATCATAAGTATACTGATATTATGTATAGCATTTTCAATCAAATGTTTTATCTTTTTTATGGTTTTTTTCCCAAATTTAATTTAATTTTTTATTTTTAGAGACAAGGTCTCACTCTGCTCCCCAGGCTGGAGTGCAGTGGTGCAATCATAGCTCACAGCACCCTCTTAATTCCTAGGCCCAAGCAATTTCCTGCCTCAGCCTCCCAAGTACCTGGGACTACAGGTGCTCACCACCACGTTCTTGTTTTATGTTTTATATATCCTTGCTTTTAAATTAAAGTAATATTTATTCACTAAACTTATTTATCCTCAAAAGAAGAAAATAACTTAAATTTCTTTGAAAGAATAATTAATTTGGCCCATAAGAAAAATAACTTTATAACTAAAATAACCTTAGTGGTAACACTTATTTCATCTGATGATTTTAATGGATTGTTACAAAAAAATGAGTGTGCATTTTTCATTTTATGTGCTGTTCATTTTTAAGGCTTGTTGGCAGAAAAGGAAAATGCACTTAACGGATTGTGATTTTAATTGAGAGTTTTTTTGTCCATTAAGACTATTATGAACATGGTCCTTATAAAGCCATATGTGTTTATAGTTCCCATCCTGCCAGAAATGTAATTTTTTTCAAATCAAGAGAATTATCTCTTCTCAGAAAAATATTCCTGCACACAGAAAAGCAATCATCTCATTAACTAGAATGTGAAATGAGACAAATGACAGGACAAACAAGGAACAAACACATTGTCATACAGGAAGAATGTGCTAGCGTGCAAGAGCTTATGCATTACTGCTGTTAAGACAAATAATTTGATATTTCAACAAATGTAACATACTGTGTAAAAACTTTTATAAGTGTGCGTGTGGAGGTGTGTGTGTTTGTAGAATGGCTATGCTTGTTGATAAGTCTCCCTTGTTATTTTTCGGCCTAAGGAGAAAATGACTGTTTTAATTCAGATATAATTCAGCAAAGACCACTGTGTAATCATTATAGCCATCAACAAACTGATTCATGTGCAGTTGGTCCAAAAGTTACAAAAGCTGTTTCTGAGTTCTTGTTTGTACCCACCATTTTAAGATTACATCAGAATTAAAGCATGCAGGACTTGAACTGACTTCAAAGACTAGCTTTAGACTTCTAGCTAGTTTAGCTTTTTTCTTTTATTGGTTCATGTTTTCCATTTGGCTTCCATATCCTGTTCTAGCTTGATGCCCCTTCTAGAATTTCATTTACAAATCTTACAGCTTTGGTTGGTGAAACATACTAATTAATACTGTGGTGGAAGCTGAGGGTTTTAGCAATCTCATGCCTCCTGCTTGGAAAAATATCTGCTGTTTTTCCACCCATGTCTAGCACCATATTGAGCATGGCAAAATGTGTCTTAAGTGGAACTGTAAATGCATTTAATCAAAATGCATTTAGGGAGGACTGTTTACGCTGTTATCTGTTGCCAATACTATTAATCATGAAGCTCAAACCTTTCAGTGCAACAGAAATATGAGATCTACTTTTTTCCT
This sequence comes from Lepilemur ruficaudatus, assembly GCA_963574885.1. NCBI lineage: Eukaryota > Metazoa > Chordata > Mammalia > Primates > Lepilemuridae > Lepilemur > Lepilemur ruficaudatus. The sequence continues at coordinate 10,387 of CAUYRT010031164.1, forward strand.
AATTAGATTTTTTTCAAGCAAAACAATAAAGTAAAAACAGGCCATTTTATGATTCTTAAAAGTCCCAAGTAATCGTTAAGCCAATAGCATTCCAACTTTAAAAATAGGCAATTCCATGGGATTTGGAAATCCCTTATGACTATATTAAGCAATACTAATTTAAGGGACAAATTCCAGTTCCATAGGTCTTTGGCCTGCCTGGGAACTCTATGCAGGCAACGAAGCTCAGATTTGCAGCTTGAATAAGTTATGAACAACGTCTCAATAAATTTTGGTAGTGCTGTGGTAGGTACATCCATCATATTTTAATGGGAATTGAATAAGTCTAAAATTATTTGCATTATTTGCCTACCAAACTTGTAGCAGATCCAGAATGCACCATATATTTTTGGTTGATTCTCAGGTTGCTATATCCTCATGCTGTCTTGTGATAATGTCGGCACATGTCAATTCACCATTTTTTTTTTTTTTTTTGAGACAGAGTCTTGCTCTGTTGCCCAGGCTAGAGTGAGTGCTGTGGCGTCAGCTTAGCTCATAGCAACCTCAAACTCCTGGGCTCAAGCAATCCTTCTGCCTCAGCCTCCCAAGTAGCTGGGACTACAGACATGTGCCACCATGCCTGGCTAATTTTTTCTATATATTTTTAGTTGGCCAATTAATTTCTTTCTATTTTTAGT
>CAUYRT010031165.1:0-13973 GCA_963574885.1 Lepilemur ruficaudatus
TATTAAGTTTATTTGCCATCACACAGAACACATAAAATCATACAGAAAACATTGTCAAATATAAAATGATCTTTAACTTTAGGTTATATTTGTATAAGTATATTGTTAATATGAACTCCAGTACTGTAAAATGTGGATATGCTTTATTGTGTGTTATCAGTAATAAGTATAGTTACTATGTTAAATAACTGTATGCCACAAAAATAACCAGCTTTGTCAATTGTCTCCAAAACTTTACTAGGCTAAGACTTTCATTTTACTCTAATTCATCTCAAAAAATGTGTGTGTGTGTTTTTTGTTCATTTATTTGTTTTGCTTTTTTAAACTAGCTAAGTCCAAAGTTTCCTTCAAGGAAAATCATGGAAAGGACTGACAAGTTCTCTTAAATGCAAGCTTCTAATAACTTTGCAGATTATATACCATTGGACTAAAACAAAACAGGCTTCCAGGACTCTAATTAGAAAGCTGCTATGGCCATGAGTATCACTAACTCAACCTCATGAGACCAAGCTCAATTTTTACCAAAAGACTTTTTTTAAAACATAGGTGATTCTCTTGTTTTGTTTTCCAGAATCCTGACAAACTTTAAGTAAATAACAAGTTTCCGTGATGATGAGCCATGTCCGACATCCCTCCTTGTGGCAGACAATTGAGTTTTAGGACGTAGCCTTAGTCAGGAGGGGCTCGATTCAGTCTGCCAGTCGTGGGGGGAGCCTAGAGATTTTATTTTAGGTCACGCTTCCTTCTTTTGTGCCAAGATGTGCCAGAGGCTGCATCTATGGTCAAACCTTTACTTTGTCCCATCCGCTGCCAGGGTTGTGTAGCTACCTGTCCAGGGTCCATCCAGTCCCTAGGCGGGACCCTTGTGGCCAAGAGGACCAAATAGGCAAAAGGGCTTCCAGTCAATTACATATTTTAGGCCAAACAGGACTGGAGGTAGACAGGCGCTCATCAAAACTTTAAAACCTTCTAAACAACAGAAGAGTAAAAACCAAAATGTCAAAGGCAAGGCTACAAAAGTGATTTATCTGTAAGTGTTGAGCTAATGTATTCTTGGGTTTAGTGAGACTTGTAGTAAATATAAGCATCGTTCATACTTAAGCTAGGAGAATTTAGAAACTTTTATTGTGTCACAACATTTTAGTCTCTTTAGTAATTTATACTAAGGTGGTTGATAAATTACTTGTTACATCTGCTTTTACATAAACCTATAACTGAGAACAATTACTCAGAAAGTTCTAAGTCTACAGGAAGCAGGAAAAATAAATTTTATGATTGGGATGGATGTCTGCACCACGTGGCCTGAGGAGACAAAGTTTCTCAGTTAGTATTTGTTTAGGTCTGTGTGCCCCTCCTTGACCTGGAGGGTCTAAACTAATGCAGTCCCTCTGAATGGGCCCTTATGATCTCACATGGCCTCGCTTCCATGATAGTGTCTGGGCCTAGAGGGACGATGTTTGACCATGGCATTGGCAGATTCAATCTTTTAGGTTCTGGAGGTTTCAGGTAAACTTGTTATTTACTTAAAACTTCTCAGGACTCTGGAAAACAAAACAAGAGAACCAGTAAAGTTCGAAATAAAAAGTCATAAAAAATTTAGTTTGGTGCCATAAAATTAATTTCTCTTCTGTTTGAGGTTAAGTTAGGGATACTCATGGCCTAATCCGCTTTCTAATTAAAGTCCTGGAAGGTTGTTTTGTTTTAGTCCAGTGGTATATCTCCAAAGTTATCAGAAGCCTGTATTCAAGAGAACTTGTCAGTCCTTTCCATGACTTCTCTTGAAGAAATAGACCTTGGACTTAGCCAGTTTTAAAACACTTTCTGAGATGAATCAAAGTAAAACAAAAACCCTTAGACTAGTCATGGTTAAAGAGACAACTGACAAATCAAGTTGGTTATTTTTATGGCACACGGCAATTAAACATAATAACCATAAGTATTGTTGGTAACATACACCAAGATATATCACTATTTTATAATATGGGAACAAATATTAATAACATACAAATATAGCCCAAACAGAGGTAAATGCTATTTTGTATTTGAGAACATTTCTTGTATGAGTTTAATGTGCCAAATAAACCTAATGTCTGTCTTAGACTTTCAGTGGCCCTAATATATAAAAAGCTAGTTTAAGGTTTAAGATCAAAAGGCTTTATTTACAATTTGGGTTTGGAAAGTCTGTCAAATACCAAAGGCTTAAAACATTCATTCAAATACAATCACAAGCCATTATAAAGTAAGGATCATTTATTTAACCAAGAGAGATAGTCAGCAAAAGATCCTCAAGGTGATAAAGTGAGTTATAAGGTTGTAACCTTAACCCTTTTAAAGGTTAGTTTTCTAGTTAGTCAAAACCAAAAAGAGAGAGCACAGGGATTATCTCTATAAACCATAAAATCTTTGCTTCCTTTTAGGCCAGTTACCAAAAACTAAAGAGAAACCTCCTGTAGTGTGAGTTTTATTTTTAATTAAAAAGGAAACAGGTTATAGAATCAAAATTAGTACATCATGTCATTTTATTAAGAACAAATTAATATCTACAGAAAAGTGTTTCAAACAAAATTTCTGTTTTTAAATTATAGCCAACTGAACCACATACAAAATTCCTGAATAAATTCCCTTTATAAATCCTATCCCCACCTGCATAGACTATCTGCAAAACATGCCTCCAAACTTTCCCTTTAACCTTTCTTAACACAAATAGATTTCTATATTCATTGCCTTTTTACATCTTTCTCTTACTCACAAGGTACTTTCTAGTTTTATTTTCTTTCTAAATCCATATTTTGATTCAACCTCTGAATTACACAAAATGATAAATTTTAATAAGAACACATTTTATGCTTCTTTTATAATTTCTTATTAAAACATACCTTATTCTTTGGTACACTTTATATAAAATCACAAGCATTGACTAGAATTCTTATTTGTAGTAACTTTAAATTTTAGTGAAAGCTTCAAGAGCAGGAAGTCATGAATTGTTCATCGTAAGACACTTGTCATGACAAAAGATTGCACGTTACTATAAAATTATAGACATTAACTTAGCCAAACTGATAATCTTAAATGCAAAATCTGATTCTTTGATAGAGAGGACACTCAGTTTCTCAAACAACTATGAGACCTAGTATAGACAGACTGAAGCGCAAGTTAATGAGGAGGCAGGCTGGATCTGTCTGTTTCTCTCCTTCCCCCCTTTTTGCAGTTTATTCAAAAGATGCACAAAAAATTTTTTTGTTATTCCTAAATTCCTTTCTTATTCCTATTGATATCATATGAAAATCTAGGTCAAAAGAGAAAACAAAATTTTTCATTGTACTAGCATATTAATGAGAAAGTTAATTTCAATAAAATCTTATAAGAAAATCCATCAAATTTTCACCAATTTGACTGTAAGTTAAGATTTTTATAAATCTTTTATAACCTTTGAATTTTATATGCATTTAATTTTAATTGCTATTTACTTATTTAAGTTAAAGCAGTTTTAAAACCAATAAATTATATAAAATTATCTTCTTTAACAAATCTGTATTTATGTCTTATAACCATTTGATGGAAAAAATTTGTCATATACAATTGTTTCCCTTCCATCTAGAAATTTCAATCACATATATTAATTATAATATCAACTCTTATAAAAACTTAGGAAGTTAAAGTAACTTTGAACTGTTATCTTTCACCAATTTTATTAGCATTTGTAAATATATTTCAAAAGAAGACATCAAGGAATATAAAATTAAACTTACATTTGAAATGTATTTTATAAATCACTCAGAGATTTCATGATCACCTTAACATAAAATTTCATGATCATCTTAACATGATTTTAAGATTTTAAATTACATGAAAATATTGTATGTGTTTTTCCATTTATATTTATCTAATTTATTTATTTATTTTAGTAGTTCACTTAGATTTCAGTTATTACTTTATTTCTTGTCAACTATTTTTATACCCTGTAAATTACATATATAATACAGAACAGTGATTGATATAGTTTTAATTTATTTTATACTCATGAATATTAACCAAGAAAAACATGAGTATTTTAATAACACTTGTTATTTCAAACAATGTTATATCATTTTAAAATTTTATAAACATAGTATACATTTTAGAATATATTCTGTTTAAAGGGTTTTAGTTAATCAGATACTTTCAAAATACCACATCCCAAAAGAAAATGTATTGATATCATAGGAATCAACCTGTCCCTGGCCCCGAAAGTTTAATCAAACTATAGTGAGCAAAGGCCACTGTTCCCATAAAGATTTGCTGAAAATTTTACTGACATGAATTATTGGGTCAAAAGTAAAAACTTATACATGGATGTCTTCAGAATGAACACTCACAAATGTAGGGAAAATTGTTCCTTTTTATGTTTCAAGTGTGGACAGCCATGTAGAAATATGACTGGACAAAAAGGGTGTGAGCTAATTCTAACAGGCTGAGTGGGGAACCCAGCAAGGCCTTTCTGTCTGGATTTTGTTTGGCCTCCTCTTCTGACTGTGCCTTCCTTCATTCTGAGTGTAGGGCAGGGTCCTTCCTGGAATGGGGGTTTTATATTTAAATGAAGTAGGTAAGGTTAATTACTTTATGGCCAGTTTTTATATGAAATAATTTTTGATTTTATGGTTAGCTTTCAGAAAAAGGGGTGCTGGACTTCATGACCTGCCTTGCAGAAGAGGGATTCTGAATTCTACAGCTAACTTCAGGGAAGAATTGGAAGAAGAGGCAGGCAGATAAGGCAAGTTTAGAGAATTTTTGCTTGTGAAGCCTTCATTTTGGGATAGTTTCTGAGCCCCATGAGCACATTACTTGACATTAGAGTGAAAAAAATTTCAGCACCAATCCTTGACACCTCAAATGTCACAGAAAGCTGTAACATTCTTTTTTTTTTCATGATGATCAAGATTAAGCTATTTAGAAACAATCTTAATTGTCCCAAAAGATTTTTTCTGAACTTGGGTATAAACTTAAGTATCTGTAGTAGTTCTAAAGGAAAGCGTGTTTTGAGATTCTCTTTGGATTTTAACAATCATTCACTTTTTACCGTAAAATAAATTACCCTACAAAAATTAACAATTTAGGAATTTTTTTCTAGGGAGGAACTTTGTTACAGCAATGTAATGTACAAATAACTGACTAGATTGTAAAGAGTAAGACAAAAATGGACAAGATCAAGCTTATAATATAAGCTCTTCTAACTACAACTTCTAGGACAACTTTGAATCCCCAACAGTACTGTTAATATCACATGACAGTGAGTTATAAACACGTTTTAGGCACCTTTCTACAGACACTGTATCAGTGGAAAGAAACTGTATCTACAGTTAGGACTAAAAGACCAAACCCAAACCTTTTCAGAAACCTTGACCATAAATTTATTTTTGTGCTCTATCTACTTGTTTTATTTATTCTAATTTACTGACTCTTAGTTAGACATGTTTACATTTTTAAAGTTAATCACATAGGTATATTTTGTTCATAACTCAGGTTTAGTGGTTATGATTAGACCAAACATTAAATTTACCTTACTTACCAAGAATCATACAAACACAGATCATTTTTGTCTTTGGCTGAGTTTATAGTTTTATACCCTTAATTTAAATGTTGACATCTCAAGAACAAAAAAAATGTCCAGTAAAACCCAGGCAAAAACAAATGTATGCTGACAATTTGAAAATGTTTTTACTTTTACTTTACTTATACATTTTCATTTTTAAAAATAATACAGGTTACTTAGCAAAAATTACTAAATTCATGACAACCATTTGGGTTTGTTCAATTAATTTATGACCAATACCTTATATATAAGCCAGTCTGGAACCATGTAAGCATAAACATGTAATTCATGGACATATACAAAATGTAGCTAAACATATACATTCTCACACACATGCACACAAAGCTCTAATAGATTTTACCCTAGCACTCTAGCCATGAGATGGTAACACAACTCACTAGACTGTAAAAGTCAGCTGGATCCAAATTTCTTCCCATAAAACTATAACTTGTTGACATGGCAAACTTTAGTTGCCTTGATTAGTAACCTAATTAGGCCTGGGCATCAAACTTTGGGGAAAGCATTTTCCATGGCAGTTTAATTTTTTAAAAAAAATCTCTCTTACCCTTTTTTGTTCTTCAGTTTGAAATTAGTTTTGAATGTTTGCATTTGAGCTACAAGTGGCAGCAGGATCTCCAAGTAGACTTTTGATTGTGAATACCATGAACAATGAGTTATCTTAACATGAATAGAAAAAGTTAGCAGGTTTTAGAGTCCAAAAAAGAGAAACAGCATGAGAGACAGTTTGATTTTCTAGTTTTAGGTCGATCCTTTGAGTTCTGAATTTCCTTGATATAATTTGCCCTTCCATAAACACTTGTGCACAGGGTTGGCTGTAACCAGCTGGAGCCCTAGAAATCCTGGCATGCCTTTGAACCTTTTTATTTATAGAAACACTTGCAAATACAAGTGCCACAACCCAACTGGGGTGCCTGAAGGGGGTCATTCTGCATATCTTTGCTCATATTTAAAGAATTTTTTTCCATTTTTCTTTAAAGGAAGCAACCAAACCATACTTTAGGGTTAGGCATCATGGATCAGAGTGTGCTGACTGTGGGTGGGGCTAATCAATGTTTCACCACTGAGTTGGTCCCACCCTCTTAAGTGTTTCAGTTTCTTCTTTGGGAGACTAGTACCTAAGAGTGATCAGCTCTTATATGTGTTTCCTGGATGAGCCTTCTTTTAATAAATTGATTTGGGGTTCCCGATAAGGCCACTGTCACCCTGGAAACACACCCAGCAACTCCCACTCAGGACCCTAGTCACCCAGGGCTGCATTTTGGCTGGGAGGAGTGAAATGTCTTCTGAGGTGAGAAATTTAGTCTCTTATTATCTACACAGAAGACAGATCACTTTCCTCCTTTCACAAATGCAGAAAAAAGCTAATTGAGATTAATTTTAGGATGAAAAGACAACGTAGAAGATCCTGTAGAATGCATCTCCAAATCTTAAATTGTGATCCCAAACAGCAATTCCTAGGAAAAGAACCAGCTGAGAGTAAACAAAGACCATCAATTAAAAACAGGAGTTCTGGAGCTCAGGAGGACGTACCAGTTCTGCAGAAGGAGAAGCTCAGAGCTCCAGGGCCCAGGAGGGCAATGCCAGTACCTGGTCCTGAGTTCAAGCTACTCTTTTTGCTGTGTTGAGTCTTCTCTGAGCCCGATGTCTCAGCACCAATCTTGTCAAAGGAAAAGAAGGCAACTCTGTAAAATAATTTTAAACATATTTATGCTGAACCAGATTTGAAGACCATGACCTGGAGCCACATCCAAGAAGCCTTGAGCAAGTGGACTCATTGTGCTTGGGTTATAGTTTGGTTTTATACAGTTCATGGAGACAGGGGTAAGGCCATAGATCAATACGTGGGAGGCATAGATTGTTTTGGCCTTAAAATGTGGGCCATCTCAAACAGCGGGGCGGTTTATAGAGTATAGGTGGGTTTAAAGATTCTTTGACTTGTAATCAGTTAAAGACATGCAGCTTTGTCTAAAGGCTTGGAATGTTTTAAGATAAGGAAGTCTGTTAATCAGAGAGAAGCCACTGGACATATCTTTTTTGTGTAAACTGAGAACATACAGGTGTGTTTTGCCTGCCCTTAGGCCTGTTAATTGGTGACAATGGATGTCTCCAGGAAGGGAGGGGGGCATGATGAGGCATGTCTGACCTCCCTCTCCTGACAGGTAATTTAGTTTTAGGATACCCCCTTGCCCACAGGAGTTCCATCCAGTCAGCCGGTAGGGGGAGCCTTAAGATTTTATTTTAGTTCACAGCAGTTTTGCAGCAAACACTGAATTTTTGGCCTCAAAAGATTCAGGTACTGTGTGCCTGTGGGACCAAGTGCACTTTCATGGATGCAACTCTCTCCAGTGTCAGGACATAGAGAGTGATTACTAAGGGAAGCAAGAAAAACTGCAAATTGAACCCTTGCTTCCTAACTGAACCAATGTGAAAAAGAAAACAGAAGCCACCTAGACAATGAGATGTGTCCAAAACAAAGCCATGGGTGTGGGGGGAAGAAAACACTATAAAATTGTCTCATAGATATTTCATCAGATTTTATTACCATTTGTAATCAATTTCCAAGGCTTCATTGTACCCTTTAACTTTAATTATTCAACCTGTTAAATAAGTCACTCTATTGTTGCCTCATTTGAAGCAAGAGTGGGGACTCTTTGGATGTTGACAAGAGAAATAAAAAGGAGTCACCTGAGGAGAGGAAAGTGTTCTGAGTAAACACTTGGAGCCTAATGGTAAGAAGTGGTGATATTTTGTCACTTGCCTTAACCCTTTCAAAGATTCATCACTAGAACATAGAAATTCATGTAATTAATGAATACAGCTTGTCTCTTTTAAAAAACCAGAAAGTTTTCTTTACAAAAAAAGAACAGAAATCAATGATATCTTATTATTCACCCATTTAGTTCTGCCTCTTGGCCAGTTTTTTGGCTTCTGCTTTCTGCAACATGAAAGAGGAAGTCATTAGAGTTTCCTACCTGATATTATTTATAAGTCCTGCACTACAGGACACGTTTCAAGTAAGAATGTTCTGGTTTGCAGATGAGGCACCTAGATTATTTTAACAACCTCTTTCTCCTCTAAGGCTCATCTCCTTCCACATTTTTGAGTAGATTCATCTTCCCTATTTGTTTCACTCATGATGTAAAGAGCTGTCTATGAAACCCCTGCCCCTAAAAGACTCCCAGGGAGAGACCTCACCTGAAATGCATGAAAATCCTTTATAAAAGCTATTTTCCTTTTATTTCTGTGCATAATGAAAAAAAGCATCACCGCATCCCATTATTACGTAAATTGGTATTTTAGGAAGTTAATGTTTTTCACATGATCAAGATTTTCTTTCCATTTCACAACTCAAGTTATAAAAATTAATGTTGACGTATTGCTTTTCACTTTACAAAGCACTTGTAACTTATATTCGCAGGCAAAAGCAAGTCTCAAGGTAAAAAGGAATACATAAGCATTCTATTAATAATTTAAAATACAAAAAATTTGCACACTTTTACTTTGTCAATTTCCTGTCTCTTGCCAGAAACAATCACCTGTGAATCAGTTGACCTAAAGCACAAGGAATAAAAGTTGGCAGAAATCATCAGTGCTCCTTCAAGAGTTGGAAAGTGTGAGTATCTAAAAATATTTTAATTAACTTACAATATATATTATTAACTATAATTCCACACTCAACACAGACCTGCCATGAATATATTCCCAATTGTCATGAGAATTTGTTTCATTGCTTTACTTCAGAGATTTTTCTGGTAGCATAGTTGTTTTTCCATTTTGAATCAAAGTTTAACATTATTAACTATCAAGTATTAATAATTAGCTTAATTAGCTTAATAATTAGCTTTCCCCTTTTTTCACCCCTACTCCAATCCCTCAACATGAGAAAAAGCACATGAACACACCCCTCATATATACCTTCTAGGAGAACGTGTGTTTAAACTTTCAGGATAAAGAAAACTTACTCCATAGTGTTCTGTTATGAGAATCTTTCCAAGGCTACAGCAACACAACACAAACCCGAGCCAGAATAACTTGCTTTGCCTTTTACTTTGTTTATCTGGGTTAGCAGCCAGTGGGTACTTGGTACAGGAAAAGTACAATGACATTTTTAAGTGTGTACATGCCAAATGAAACTTTCCTCTTTCTCTCTTCCATCTGTTTAGTAAAAAATAGATGGATATTGATAATAGTTGATTGACAGGTAATTAACATGTACAATAAGCCACATTTCTCACCAATGACATCATCCTAATCTGGCATTACTATGTAATAGGTCCCATGAATTAACCCAAAGTATATAAGGTTGTAATGTTAGCTCACGTTTTTTGAGCATTAAGAAGAGCCCAGGCACTCTGCTAAATCACTCGTATGTTACTATAATCCTCATGGCAGCCTTATAAAGTGAGTATAGCCATTTCTTTTGTTTTGTAGGTGAACAATCATGTTTTACATAGGTTACATGTATTACTCACTCAAGTCACTCACCAGAATGAAGACTGCAATGCCTAAGTCAGAGGAGTAAAGAAGCTAATATATATATGTAAACTGGTGGATGAAAGCTATGGCATTTAGTGGGTAGTCCAATGTAATTTCTTCTCTCTCCACTTATCTTAAAATGCTACCCTGAAAAAGAATACCTGCCACTTTGGTAATTTTCCACAGTCACTTTACAAGCATTTTCTTACTTACGTAGGGCAGCTATTACTTCCCCTATTTCAAAAACGGGACATGAAGCATCCTGCTCCCATTCATAGTTAGTACAACTGAGACCCAATCTGATTTCAAGGCAGTAAAGGGTCTGTTCTTCAGGGAGCTATTCTCTTCAGAATAAAATTGCCATGGGAAAATTTAAAATTCAAAAGATAAGCTCCTGGTGAAAACCGAGTTAGCTAGAAGTAAAATATTGCCAATTTTTCTAAAACACATGGATAAGAGCAGACGGTGGAACCAGAAGAATATTTCACTTCTGACTTTAGCGACAAATATAGACGGCTACTAATTTTTTGCTATTATGACTGTTCTCACTATGTTGTATAGGTACTGTGTGGAATGTGATGAATTATGAATGCAGCCAGGACTCTCCTACTGCAAATTAATCAGGCATCTGTAGCAAAAATGAGCTACAAAAATATTTGGATGTCATGATCCCTGTTTTGTTTTCATGTATTTTCATGTTTTTAAAAACTTAAACCTGTTGAACCTAAGAATCTGTAGACCCAATACCCAAAGTCTAGAAAGTCACATTTCTTGGTTTCTGTTGCTCTTTTAAGAAAATATAAACAACATAAATCAATGTACACTGGCATCAAAATCAACTGGCATAATCAATCAGACTAAGCTTTGAAGAAATTCTCATTTTGCCTTTTTGATAATCCCCTTCTGTGAGTTTTTTTAATTTTAAATACAACACTTTTAGTCTTCAAAAATGTTATAATACTTTATCAATACAAATTTGTCACTAGGAAATACAAGTGAATTCCATCATCCATTGTAGTGCTTTCTTATTTTACCCAAGGAAGCCCTATTGTCAACTTTTATGTCATTGTTTTGCACACGCTTGTCTTCACATGTACAAACACTAAATTAAAACCAAAGGCAAAACAACAGAAAAGATATCATTTTCAAAATGTAAGATTCTCCTCCTCCAAATCTTCCCTTTGCTTCTTTTCTGATCAGAAAAATAGATAACAATGATACAACGCTTCACAGGGATCCCCTTCTGAACAAACCTGTTATTACCCTCGACAAAAGAGAATGCTCACACTACTTCTCACTAAATCAAATACAATATGTCATTCAAAATTGTTCAGTGTATTAAAGCAATATAAAATAAATGAATAGATTAAAATATAGTCAGTTCTCCACTCACCTTTTTCTCCTGGTTGGCACAACAAGGATTCATAACTAGAAACTTCAGACTCCAGGGCAGTGCAATTCAGTTTCCATCTGTGTCTTCTACTCTGCAAACTGCAGAAAGTCAACTAAGAAGACTAGACAGGTTTGAATGATCCTTCAACATCCATCCATTCTCAAGAAAGAATTGAAAAACAATAGAGTACCCATCTGGAACGTTCTATCTCCTTAACAAAATGATCTACTGAGATCTTGAGGTAAAAATGAGCCAGGAATGTAGGTCAGGCAACCTAATGGGGAGCTTTCAAGTCCAGAAGAGCTCAGAAGGATGAAAGCTTCCAGACAATTAGAACTATGGGCCCCTAGAGATAAAGTTTCTTCACAAAATAATTCAAATGTATTTAAATCTCACATATTTGGATCCTAATGTGTGACGACATTAAAAAAAAAGATCATTGCTGAAGGACTGAGAGCCAGGGATGGATTTTAGAGACAGCAGCAAGGGGTGACCACTCACCGGCCTGTTAAACATAAAGAAAATGCACACTGGGGAAGAAAGGGGACCCGGTGGGGACAGATGGGCCCTCCTGTCTCCAGGGCTCCAGGCCCTGCTTCAGCTCACTCTACTGTGGCTCGGATGCCTCTAAAGGCCGCGGGCTGCTTCTTGCCGGCTCCCACCTGGAGCTGTGAGTCCACACCTGGCCGACCTTCCACTCCGTGTTGTCAGGATCCAGGGAGCTCAGGATCTTCTTGCTCTCCACTCTAAAGGCACGGACACATTTGAAGGGGACTCTTGGGTATTTTGAAATGTGTAATACATTCTCCTTGATGCTTGCCACCCTGCTGTGGAACAGATGTCAGGGCTTCTTCCTCCTGTCTGTCTGAAACTCTGTGCTCTGTCACCAACTACCCATGCCCTCCCTCTGCCATCCCCCAGCCTCTCATCACCATCAAGCTACTGTACTTGTATGAGGTCAGCTTTGCAGATTCAACAAGGAAGTAACTCCACATTGTACCCTCTACATGTACACAACTATGACTTGTCTGTTAAAACTAATATCACTAAATCCAGAATAAATAAAATAGATGCAGGAAGCATAGCTAGACTGCCCCACTTACTTGGTCTTGCTTCTTCAGCTGTCCACATTCCCTGGTACCAACTTGTTTACCTGTCTGCAGCAGATCTTTTGGGCCGGCAGATACAGCACATTCTTAACATAAAGTTGGAAAATCTCCTAGCGAGCCCCTTCTGGCCCTGGCCATCCTCAGAGGGAGAGGTCAAGGTCTTCCCATCTGGCTGCCCAGCCTGGAGACAGGTGGCTTCCCGGGATATTTCCTGGAGAGAGGTGTCTCCTCCTTGCTCTTCCCCATGGCTGTGGGTGCTATGGGTGGAGGGGAGGCCATGGGGCCATGCTGGGGGGCTGTGCTGGGATCAGGGACTCATCTGCAGGCTGGGTAGAGGACTGGCAGTCACTGTGGCTTTCCTGGTCACCTCTGGCATCTCCTACTCCTTGACCCAAATGTCCCTCATTATTTCAGGAAGTGTGGGCCTCTCCTGGGGTCAGTGGTCAGGAACTTCTGCAAAAACATTTTCAATTCTTCAGAAAACAGGTGTCTCATACCTTCCATGGGTGATGTTACTTTTAAGTTCCTCTGAGTTGTCACCATCAAATGGAAGACTCCCGGCTGTCATGGTGTAGAGGACAACACCCAGGTCCACATGTCCACCTCCCGTCCCGTGTATTCCTCATCCAGGAACTTTCCTGGGGCACAAAACAAGGAGCTCTGCAGAAGGTGTCCAGCTTCTTCCCCTCACTAAATGTCGTGGCAAAGCCAAAGGCAACTACTTTGATGTTCTCCTTCTCATCAAGTAGAATGTTGGGGGCTTCAGGTCCTGGTGGATGATGTGGTTCTCATGGCAGTACTGCATGGTGGCCAGGATCTGTGGGAATTTGGCCCGGGTCTTCTCCTTCAGGCAGCGGTGTCTTGGTATATCCCTCAAAAGGTCCCTGTCACTGGAATACTGTGTGACTAAGCAGAGGGTGTCTTCATTCCCGATGACATCCAGAAGCTTAAGGATGCTCAGATGATTCAGGGCCCTCATGGCTTTGAACTCCGTAGTGACACTTTTCAGGCTTGGGACAGTCCTCTTGGACATGATTTTGATGGCCACCTGGGTCCCAGTAGGAAGGCGCTGGGCCAGCATCACTTTGCTGAAGGTGGCCGAGCCAATTGTCTTGAAGAGCTTACGATTGTTAAGCTCCTCGGTGGGTGAATTGGAGGCCAAGGCCTGCTCCATGGTCACCTCTAACTGTGCTAACTCCACACTGACTGTGCTAACTAACTGATGAACACTACCAACTATGCTAACTAGGCTAAGTTTACTAGCAGTACTAACTATACTCACTACTTTGACAATAGTAACAATATTAACTGTATGAACCACGCTAACAATACTAATAAATAATACTAAATAGGCTAACAATACTCATTATTCTAACACTACAAAGAAACAATACCAAGTATACTA
>CAUYRT010031166.1:0-18875 GCA_963574885.1 Lepilemur ruficaudatus
TTTCCACGTTGTCACTCCCTCTCCCACCTGGTGACCCCCTCTCCCACCTTGTGACTCCCCTCTCCCATGTTGTCACTCCCTGTCCCATCTTGTCACGCCCTCTCCCACGTTGTCACCCCCCTCCCACGTCACCGCCTCCCACATTGTCACCCCCTCTCCCACGTTGTCACTCCCTCTCCCACCTTGTGACCCCCTCTCCCACCTTGTCACCCCCTCTCCCACACTGTCACGCCCTCTCCCACGTTGTCACTCCCTCTCACACCTTGTCACTCCCTGTCCCACCTTGTCACTCCCTTTTCCACGTTGTCACTCCCTCTCCCACCTGGTGACCCCCTCTCCCACCTTGTGACTCCCCTCTCCCATGTTGTCACCCCTCTCCCATGTTGTCACTCCCTGTCCCATCTTGTCACGCCCTCTCCCACGTTGTCACCCCCTCCCACGTCACCACCTCCCACATTGTCACCCCCTCTCCCACGTTGTCACTCCCTCTCCCACGTTGCCACTCCCTCTCCCACGTTGTCACTCCCTGTCCCACCTTGTCACTCCCTCTCCCACGTTGTCACTCCCTCTCCCACCTTGTGACCCCCTCTCCCACCTTGTCACCCCCTCTCCCACCTTGTCACTCCCTCTCCCATCTTGTTGCTCCCTCTCCCATGCCTCTCCCATGTTGTCACTCCCTGTCCCATGTTGTCACTCCCTCTCCCATGTTGTCACTCCCTGTCCCATGTTGTCACTCCCTCTCCCCTGTTGTCACTCCCTCTCCCATCTTGTCACTCCCTGTCCCATGTTATCACTCCCACCTGTTCTTTCCTCACCACGGTCCTGTCGCCCTGGCCAGCTGTGGATTCCTCCACCCCCACCAAGCTCATTCCCACCTCAAAGCCTCGGCGCCCGTCTGGAAATGTCCCCCCAGACGGTCGCACAGTCAACACCCCCCCTTCATGTCATCTCACCATGCCACCTCCGCCCCAGATCATCCTTGGGTTCCCACGCAGAACAGGAGGCGCGGAGAGTTTAAGGGACTATCGGAAGGAAGTGAGCGCGGGCGGGCAGCCGGAGTGGGTGGGGATGCCTTTGCACCCCCATGCCTGGAAGGTGGGGCGGGGCGAGAGGAGACTGGAACCTTCGGGGCGCCTAAGGGCGGCAGCTGTGGGGGAGAGCCCCCCGCCGGGCTGCAGCCGCTAGCAGGCCACGGTGGCCCAGGCCCTGCGGAAGGAGCAGAGCGCAGCTCTCTCCCGCCGGCGGAACCAGGACGCCCGGCCGAGGGCGGAGAGGCTGTCGGAAACCAGTCTCCACTTTCTCTCCCAAATCATCTTCTCCCCTTCTGTCTTTTTAACAGCGCGCTCTGCAGTCGCCTTCTTTTGATTTACATGCTTATCGTCTGTCCGGGCCCCCAGTTCCCGCTAGAATGTAAGTATCTTGAGGGCAAGGCCTCCGAGTTGCTTTTTCTTCCTTTCTTTCACTTTTCACCTGTGCGTGTCCAGCGCCCGGCTCCGTGCCTGGCGCACAGTAGGTGGACAGCACGGGCGGTTGACCAAATCCACAGACTGGCATACACTAGGGAGCTCGTCCGGAGGGAAAAAATAAAAAGCATCAGGGTCGTTTTTCTTTTGCTCTCGCAGAAAGATCAGGTGGCGCCGGGTCTGGGGCTACCCCTCCAGCCCCCACCTCTGCGGCCGGGCGGGGACAGCAGGTGCCGGCGCGCTCCCCCGGGACGCGTGTGTCCCGCTCGGCCCTGGCTGCCCGCCCGGGGCGGTGACGTGCGGGGCGTGAGCGGGGAGGGAGACACCGGCGCTCGCCGCGGGTTATCTTTAGCCGGGAGCCGACCCCCTCTCCGGGGGCGGGGCGGCCCGGTGGGCGGGAGGGAGCTCCCCGCGCTCGCGCCCGCGGGGCCCCCTGCGCGGCGGGCCCGGAGGCGCCTGCAGCAGCTGCCGCGGTGTCGTCCAGCGGCGCGCGCGGCTCTCCCGGGACCGGCGCCGGGCGGGGCGGGGAGGGAGGGAGGGCGGGAAGGGGCGGGGAGCGCGCTCTCGCGGCGGCTGTCCGCGTCCTGCGCTCGGTTGGAAGCGGGGCTCCGCAAATGGCTTGTCCCGCTCTCGGTCTGGACGCCCTGCAGCCCTTGCAGCCCGAGCCGCCCCCCGAGCCTGCCTTCTCCGAGGCGCAGAAGTGGATCGAGGTAGGTGCCGGTGGCTGGCGGGCGGCCTTGCAGGGCGCCCGGAGCCGCTGCCCGGCGCACGCTCGCTCGGCAGGTCCGGCCTCGCCTCCCCCGCTTTCATGGGAGGCCGCTCCAGGTCACCCGCCAGGGCCAGGGCGCGCCGTGATCCCCCGGAGCTTTGGCGCTGGCGTCCGGGGCGAGGGTGGGCGTGAGCCGGCGGCACCGCAGTCCGCCGCGCGCGGGAGGGCGGCTGCGTCTCCTGCGCCCGCGTCCCTCCTGCCCGCCGGCCTCGCGAATCTCGGCTCGCGCCGCTGCCGGCCGCTGCCGAGCGAAGCGCTGCAAACGCGCAGGGAGCTCGCGTCCCCCCAGTCCTCGCGGGTGCCGCATTTCGGGGTATCTCGCTCCCCGTCCCACATTCCGCTTCTCGGCCTCCCTCTCCGCTCTCCCGGAGCGGAGTTGGCAGCGTCTCCACCGAGGCGCATACCCACCGGAGCCTCCCGGTGTATTTCTGGCACCGGCTCAGGTGTGAGGCTGGCGCAGCGCACAGGGCCCGGGGAGCCTGCGAGAACCATCGGCAAGCTCACCATCCGTGTAGACGCTGCCCAGCCATCGGCAGTCCCCGCTCCACCCCGGAGACGGCGGGGTGGGCTCCGAGGTACCGGGTACCGGGCTCGGTCGGCGTATTTCGCTTCTTAAATGGCTCGGTGGCAGGCCAGGGAAATCACTGAAGCTCTCGGCTCGGTCCAAGAAGCGCTGGCTGGGCGGTCCTGATTCGCGATGTCTATCTGTAGGTGCAGCTCGGTGGCCCAGAGCTCCCCAAGCGACCCGTGGGGGGTGGTCAGGACTGGAGGGGTGCGAGAGGGACAGGTGACCCCCTGCGATTCCTGCAAGGAGGCTGTGCTTCAATGGGTGGCCTTTCTTGAGGTTTAGTGGGAGGTTTGAGTTTGGCCTTGCTTCCCTCAATGACAGGCAGTTCAAGGAGGAAGCATACCGCTCAGTCATGACCCAGCAATGATGGAGCTTCCAGTGCTCAGTCTGTCACTTAGTGTCCCCTTCCTGCGGGCGCCGTAGATCTCAAGCTGCTGCAGGGGTAACAGAGCTCAGATGCGACAGATTTAAATCTGCTGAGCTGCCTGCAGAACCCACCCTCGTCTGGTGCTGCTTTTATGCTCCAGCCAGGGACCTACACCTTTCTGGTTAACCTGCCTTATGCAAGCCTGAGTGTTACTCAGAGCTCAGAAGCATCTATTTAAAAATAGGGTTAAAGGAGCAGAGCAGTAAACTCGAGGCTTATTGCTGAAGGCCTCAGGCTTGTCTCTCATAATCTGATAGCTCACTATGAGATGAGAAAAAGCGCTTGGCTTTTTATTTTTGATATGTGGCTGGAACAGTTTGTTGTGTGACAGGTGCTCCTCTGTGCTGCATACTTAGGCTCACAGCACACGCAGCAGACATTTGTTATTGCTGGCTTAGTGCAGAGTTAGATGGCTGTGTTTTTCAGGTTCTGGAAGTTTAAAGTTCTCAGGGGAGGTGTTGAGTGTGGGTGGTAGTGAGAGGAGGGTGTAAGAACAGAACAGTCTTACTATTCTTGAAGCCACGTGATTTATTCCCAGTTTCCTTAACTGTAAGTAACATTGACATACTCTGCTTTTAAAAATACATTGTGGGGTAAGTTACATAAAGTGTTCACCTCCATGAATTTTGACGTATGTATATATTACTATAGCCCCCACCTAGATCGGGATATAAAACATCTCCTTTGGCCCCGATTACAGCCTGCTTTTAAGAGATGGCATAGTTCAGGCTAAATATTATATAGTACAGAATATTAGCTTTACTATCAGGATTCAGAAAAGGAAGAAGGAATTCCTTAAGAAAGTAGAGACCTGTTAGGTCCTAGAGAGTTTGACGGTATTCTCGATACTTTACCATTCATACCAGTGTAAGAATGTGAAAATAGTAACAGGGTGTGTGTGCATGGCCTTAGGACCAGGCTGGGCAGCCCGGCCCAAGCGCTGCGTGTGCATTATTGAAGCGGCCTATCTCCTTTCAATTGTGGAGTTTGGTTTCAGGGAAAGGAGAGCTTCCCCCTCCCAGATTATATAAAAAAAGATGTGCTCCAGGGAAAGACAGAGAACTCCGCCTTCCTTCCTGGAGGTTCCTCTTGAAATGTAAATGCCGTGTATGCAAACCCGGGGGAACCCAGGAGAGTAACAGATGGTTTTGCAGGCAGTTGCCCTGTGAACAAAGATTCCTTGGCTAATATCGCACTAATGTAGTACTTAGTGCGGCTGAATTCCTGGGAGGATTGTTATCTGGAGACAATTGCCTCTCTTTTAGGGGCCTGTTGTCTCTGGCAACATCCTCATTGGTAGGGCTTTGTTTTTCCACTTTTGTTCACTCGGTGATTAAATTTCCCATAGGTTTTTTTCCCCCTTTTTTCTTTTTGAGCAGTCAGGAATTTCACCCTTTCAGAAAAATGTTCCCTCGGGTGTAGCAGGTTAATAAACAAACTTTGCCGCTTGCCTTTCTTCCTCAGTCCTTGGTGTTCCTTGAATTATGGGTTCATGAGAAAATGTCCATTCTTATGGAAGGCTCGGGGAACAAGCGCCAGGATATCACAACTTGCTAGTGAGGAATTTCTCGGCCTGCAGCCTTGGCTATTTGAGGACTGTGTTACTGGGCAGGAAACATGGCCTGGGAACCGTCCCGCACCCCCACTTCTTCCTTAGCTGACAAAGGTGAAAGCTCTAACGGAGCTTGCATGGTCACAGACCATGTGGGGACAGCCGGCAATGCTTCCAGCGACTTTTTATAGCTGCAGGAGCAGGCTGCCTGTCTTCCTGTGGGTTTGGGAAAACTCCTGAAGGAAACAGCACACTTAAGTAGTAACTCTGGCTACCAGCAGGCAGAGACGTGACTAATTTTCTTCCATATTCCTTTTCTAGAAGGCCTTCCTAAGCAAGGGGCAATAAGCATAGCTCGGTGGCTAAGAGGTTGGACCTGGGAGCTGAGCATCCTGGGGTTGAGTCCTGGTCTCTTGCCATCTAGCTGGGTGACCTTGGGCAAGCTGCTTTTCCTCTCCTATGATTCCAAGTGTTTTCTTTGAAAGATAGTTCCAGTTGTTAACAACAGAAATAACAAGGAGATATTCTTCAAAACATCTGTAAAACAGGTTGCTAATAATAGCTCACCTACTTCATAGGCGTGCTGTGAGGATTAAATAAATTAATATATTTCAAATGCTTAGCGCAGTGTCCAGGGTTTCGGAAGTGCTGTGTAAGTGACGGTTAGTATCAGTATTGCCGTCGGTATTGCTACTGCTATTGCTCTCATGAGCTGCTACCGCCACCACTGCTGTAGTATTACTACTGTTGTTAGTGCTACTGGTTTTTTCTGTTGTTAACAAAAATTAAGGTTGGTTTTTAAAAGGAATTATTCAGAACACTAAACTTCCAGGGTAGAAAATATAAGTCGGTTACCTACTGATGTCCTCCTATTATCTCATTTTATTGACTCTGGTTACCTGGACTAGAAATTAAGTAGATGCCAGTGTACTCTCCCTTGCACGAAAAGTGGCTTCAGGATCAGAGGAAAGGCTGTAATGTCTACTCGTAAAATGATCCTGGTAGTCCATCGAGGCTTGGAAAATTGTTCCTCAATATTATGCTGAATATCTAAGTTGAATGTATAGTCTTTGTTACCAAACTCCAAGCAGAATGCCTAACGCCTCTCTTCTTGTAGACAATCCAGTATTCAATCGTTATACAAATAGTGGATGTCCAGATATCCATCTCGAATGCGGTGGTATTTTGTTCACTGTCGCTGTGTCAGTTCCTGGTGGGAAAAATAATAATCTCTCCATCGATTTTTCCTTCCTCCTTCCTCCCTTCTTTTCTTCTCTTTCTCTCTCTCTCTCTGCTGGTGGTATTTATGGAGTTATAGAGTTTGTTGGTAGGTGGATGACTGTAATTTTCCTGGTTCTCCCGCCCCTTAGCCTCTCCACTCACAACAATATTTATCTGTTCTAATCTGCAGTTCTTCTTTTCAATGCCAAACGCTTTCTGAAGAAACAGATGTCCTTCAGCTTGGTTTCAGTTGTGATTTGGAACAGGTTCGCAGGCCTTGAGGGAAGGGCTGGGGATTTCAACCCAACCCAGCCCTCCGTCTCAGCTCGAGCAGTTCCTGGACTCGTCACCGTCGTCACGGCCCCCCAGGGCTTGGTGCCGAACACTCTCTCATTTGTGACTAATCTGCATTTCTCATGAGCGGGAACTAGTGCTGATCCTTTTTCCCTGCCCACATAGAACTGTTTTCTTATTCAACCGGGACCTAATTCTGAAGATCTAAAGCACTGAGGACACCTCCACTCTCCCAGACTGAGAGATGCTGTGTGGTTTGGCAGTGGGGAAAACGTATGAGTAGCCTTTGAGATGGTTTAGCATTTGGTGGCCGGTGACATATGGCATTTGTGAGGTAATGCCGTAAGTTATATAATATATCCAGCCATTCTAATTCTCTATCTCTGTAGGGACTTGACTCATATCTTTTCATTGCAACAAAGATTTAACTGTACGCACGGTCCTCCAGTCATTTGCCTTGGCCTCTGCCTGCGTGCAGAGCAAAGGAAGAGGAAGAGAAAACTTTCTGGCTAGGTCTAGAAAGGAGCGGTCGTCTGAACAGACATGTCAATCAGAGCAGGCAGCATCTTTCTCACTGTGACATTTAACTAGTCCAGCTTGTTTGTATACAGGGGCTGCTATGACACGATGCTGTCATGTAGTAGGAAGACAGTGAGGTCCCACAGATTTGGGGCAAAGGGAAGCGGAATGGGAGGTGGACCTGGCACTTCTTGCCCCAGTATCTCCGTGGAAACCAGTTGCATCAAGCAAGCTCCACATGGGCAGACCGCACGGTGGCCGCCAAAGAGGGGCAGGCTGAGCGGGCGTTCCCACAACTGGAGCTCTTGGCCTCCTGCTCTCTGTGCTGGATGACAATAGAGCCATGATGCGGACAGCTGGCCTTGATTCTGTGGGTGGCAGTCAGTGCTAGGGGGGACTAGGCAGCTCTCGGAACACTGGGAATTGGCCTGGTGGCTTCTCTTTTTTGCTTTAGACCATTCTGAAGCTTGCAAGTGTCCTAGTGATGGTAATTATGGTAATAATGCTGACGCTGCTAACGAGAGAAGCCAATGTTTATTGAGTGCTTATTATGTGCCGGTGTTTGGCTAAAGTCTATGTACAGCTGGTCCTCTGTGTCTGTGGTTCAGCATCTGCAGATTCGACCAACCTCAAAATATGTGTGTTCAATCCCTTATAAGAAAGTACTGGTATTAATATTATCCCCATTTACAGATGAGGAAATTGAGGCTCTGAGGGATTAAGTGTCTTGTCCAAGGTTTAGGTAAGTGTCAGAGCTAGGACATGAACACAATGCATCCTTGCTTAACTTCTATGAATATATATCTCTCTTCAGATGTCCAACATTTATAGTTGAGGAAATTGGGGCTTGTAGGAGTTAGGACATGTGTCCAGGGTCACCTAGTTGGTAAGTGCTTGTTATAATCAGGATTCAAACTCAGGCTGTCTGACTTCACAGTCTTTGCTATTTAATCTCTGAGATCGCTTTCCACAGTTAGGACCATGTGTAAAAATTCCTGTAAGGACGGAGCTTTATGTTCATGCCACTGTGCCGAGGTCTCCTCTGCCCCACCAGCTCCCCGTGTGGATTTCAGGAGCTGTGGCTCCCTGGATTGCAGTTTGTCTCTTTCAGCTGCAAGACTGGGGGTCTCTTTCCTTGGACAGAGCAGCTCAGTGTTACCTAGTAGGTGGCACTACAGGGGCCCTCAAGCAGGAAGAGTCAGGCTCCTCACCTGTGCTTGCTGCCTTCAGACCTAACCTTTCTAAGGTGGAACTGGGCAGTATGATTGCATGAGGTTCAGAGTTGCTGCAATCCGGTTTCCATGTCCTGTTCCTTACTGCTACAGCCCTGAACCACCCCACTGAACTTTTATTAGGGCAGGTGGCTGGTAGGTAAGTAATTAATTTAAAAAATGTTTAAGCTTGCTGATACATTGTCTTATGATTTCTTAAGAAGACAGATATTCTAGAATATTTTATGTTTACGGTATTAGGGACCATGGCTATCTTTTTATAGCTTTACCTCCACTGCCTGGTCTGTAGTGGGCATGAGTGAATGCACAACTTGTGTGTGCTTCCAACACCTGCTCATGGAGAAGGCGTGTCATTCTTTGCCTTTACATTCCCTGGAGAGTTTGGGCAAAGACCTAATACCTGTGTGGGCTGTTTTGGTTTGTTCTCCAAATACAGGTGTGAAGGGACATCTTTTCTCGGCGCCGATGTGTTTAGGTGCTGTTGGCACACTTGTCTGAGGCCTTTACTACAGCTCTTTCACCTTTACCAGAGAGTTCTCCTATCTGGATAAGGTGGCGCCTAGGGACATTCTTGTTGCTGAGTGCAGCCGAGAGGCAGGTGTTCCTAAGAGAGAAGGGCAGCCTCTCCTGTAGGCACGCAGGTCCCATCCTGAAGATCTCGATGCCCTGAGCAGGGCCTCTCTGCGGCTGCTGAGGATCTTGCTGCAGTGGGCACCCTGTCCCTTTCCAGTGTGACCCTCGTCATTTTGCATTTGGCCTTGATTGTCACGGTTGAGGACTGAATCAATTAATGCTGGTTGGTTTTTCACTCAGCTACTATCACTGGAATTAGATCTTCCTTTTAAGCCCAGTTCAGTGTTCTGTGATTTTTAAAAAATGTACAATATAATGTTATAATATCTTCCCTCATTTGTTCCTAAGGACATGTGTATTGGGGGGTGTGTGTTTACATTTGCGGCAAATGAAAGGTATGAGATATGATCTTACTTTGGGGGAAGGATAGGGTGGGAAAAGGATGACTTCAGTGCAGTTAGAATGAGGAAAGGAAAGCATCATAGAACTTTGTTTTTAAGTGACTGAGAAATGTAAAAATAGCCTAAGCTAGAGGGTTAATAGATAATACAGGCGAAAAAAATAGTTCTTTAAAAAAACAGAACAGAACGTTGGAAACACGTCTGCCTGGACACGAGATGTTATATTTCAAGGAGGAATGATGTCATGGCATTCAGTTCTGCTGTGGTAAAAATTCCGTGTTTGCAATATTGAAAACAACACTTCCAAAGAGATGTCCTCATGCATCTAACCCGATGGGATGGCTAGTGTATCTCGGGGAGTTATCTTTGGCATGAGGGAAAGACAAGGTGACGTAATTATGTAACGTGCACGTAAAGAATAGCTTGGCTGACACCTTTTTCCACAGTCAGCTGCACCCTGATATCTGTGCTGAGACCTTAAGAATAAAATATCGGTTAGCCTGGGATAGCTCCGTGCTTCCACCGCCCTGCATTCTGCCTGTGCTGGTTACGCCAATGCAGCGATTGCAGGACGCAGCTGGGCCTCCTGGACGGAGGTCAACTTTAGAAGTTAGGGACTACCCTACCCATTTATCCCTAAATAGCCCATTAGGAGGCCGTGTAAGAATACACCTGCCCTTGCTTTTTAAATAAAGGTCAGGAGCAGAAAAGCTTGTGGCTTTCTCATGTCTATGACCTAGCACTGTTAGGAAAAAAAAATTCTCTGCCTTTTTTTTACCGAGTGGGTTCACCAAGTGAGGAACTGAAGTTATATCTGTTGCGTTGAGTACGTAGCTATCTTCTCCTCCCCCAAGAAACACTTTAAAAAATGGTATTTCAAGCAATTATTTTATTTTAATTGAATATTTTATTCTAATTGGAATGGAATGGAGGCTGGGATAAGTTCAGTCAAATAGTTCAAAGTATGAAAATAATTATTTGGGACACTTGGCTATCACTTATTTGTAAGTTTGCTTCAGTATAAACAGAGGTAAAAATAAGTGTTAATGTGTGAAAAGGTGCTTTCAAAATTCCTTTCCTGAGAAGTGTTTACTGAGCTCGGAAAATGAGCCAGGCAGAGTGTCAGGAACCAGGGTTAGGCAAGGAACAAAATAAACATAGTTCCTGCCCTCATGAAATGTACAGTGTTGCGTGGGAATATTAAGAGAAACATTAAGTAAGAGATACATAGTTACAATCTGGAATACATACTACGGAGATAAAGAGTGGGTGTGGGAGGCTTAAGAGAAAAGTACTGTTTAGACAGACAAGGATCCTTAGCGAAACTAATTTGTTGGGAAAAGGGCGTGAGTTTGCATGCAACACATGCTTTTGTTATGATCGTGCTTTGAAAAAAGGTAGGGTAGAAAGACTCTGACAGTCCTCTAGGTGTGTTGAACATCTATGGCGGTGGGCAGGGAAGGGAGCTGAGTCAAAAGTTCTGGAATATTCTTGCAGGCCACTCACAGTAGAGTTTTCATGATGATCTTAACCTGGCTGCTTTTCACTGGGTGAGCAGAGCGGCTTCGTGTGAGACTCTGGGTAGTGACACACAGATATCCCCTGATTTGAGAGCTTGCCCCAAATTCCTCTAAAACAGGGGGCTTTATGAACAAATAAAGTCAGGTGCCACTTGGGAGCCCCATAAATTGTAAACCCTGGAGGTCTGCGACTCAGGTTGAACCCGCCGTTCCCATACACCTCATCCCGCAACTTCCTCCCGGGCCGATGTCATATTTCCAGGAAGCAGGATGGGAAATGAAGAGTGCGTTCTTCCATCGTAAGACGCCTTCTGGGAAATTCTTCCTGACATTTCTACTTGTGTTTTATTGCCCAGAAATTCAGTCACATGGCCACTCCTAGTTTTAGAGGAGACCTGGAGAAAGGTCTTTTTTTCTAGGCAGCAGTGGTACCCAGATAATAGTCTAAGTTCTGTTCTTCAGGAGAAAGGGGAGAATGGCTGCTGGGGTAGGGACACCCTGGAATGCCCCTTCTCCACTTCTCCAGGGAAAATCCTTTCAAGACAGAGCTTAAATGTGTGGCACACTCCCTGATTCCTCCAAGCCCGTTAATCCTTCCCTTCTCTGTGCACAGCTGACCCTTAGTATTCACCTCTTTTAGGAAAGTTGTCATATTTCACTGTAATGAATTTTTGTGTGGGGGGGGGATCTACTTTCCTTGGTAAACCCCAAAGTCCCAAGCTAAGGGTTGGATCGTAGGCATCATCCTGTTCTCTCCTTGTCTTACTCAATCTGTTCCCTGCCAGGGCCCCATGGCCTCTTTGCCCGCTGCCTGAGAGATTTCTCAGTGAGTCTGTGCCCAGCTACAATTGCCTGATTGGCACTTGGACTCTGCCGGGGCAGAGAAAATAGACCGGGGATGGGGAACCTTTTCATGTTGGAAGGCTGCATTAATTTAGCTCTAATAAAATAAGGTTGCATTCAAGAAACTCCACTCAGATATACTTAAAAATGAACAGTAGTTTGTAAAACTCTAACTACTATTACTTACTAACTTCAAAAAATGAAAACTATTTGTTAATTTTCATTTTAATAGTTGTATCTGCTTTTTGTTGAAAAGCATTTGAATTTTTAGTTGTAGCATGGAGGTCCTCAGTTTCAGTTGATCTAGAAGATCGTATAGGTCATCTAGCAGATTAGTCATTTATGACCTTAAGGGCATCTTGATTTGGGTTAGGCAGGAGAGTGCAGATTCACAGCAATAAGTGGTTGAAAAGCAAGAAAGCATTTTTTGAGCATGTTGCCAAAGGCATGGGTATTCTGCATTTTTCCATATTTCAGCTGGATCTTTCTTAGCATCAAACAATGGCTTTAAGACGTCATCTACTGAGACCTCAAACAGTTCCATCTGTAGTTCTTTAGGTGCCTTGTTGATATCAAGTAGGTAGGCTGAAATACTAATTTGAGTGTGATGTGATGATTCTCAAAGTCAGTGAACCTTTCATTGTATTCTCCAATTGATAGGTCCATAACAGCTGTGTATTCTTCAAATGATTTGCATATATCATCCTGCTCATCAGTGACCTTTGCTTGCTGGGGAAAACGTTCATCCAAAATTTCATTTTGAAGAAGTGCCTTGAAAAAAGATAGCTTTTTTTGAAATGCTTGGATTTTTTTTTTTGCTACATATCATATATAGACTTAGTTTTCCCTTGCAAAGAAATATTCAAGTTGTTTTGATTTGACATGATATCACACAGAAGTGCTGCATTCCTATAAAAATCTTCTTTCAACAATTTACATTGCTGATTCTGTTCTTCATAAAATTTAACTGTCTGTTCTCGCAGAGATAAAATTTTGGCTAACACCTGTCCCTGTGATAGCCAATGCACTTTAGAATGATAAAGCAAATCCACACTGAATACCTCACTGTTCAACGTTAGCAGGTTATGAAACTAACGATGCTGTGTTGTATTTTCGTAAGTATAGTTAATAATACCTATAACTTGTTGCAAAGTGTCACTTAAAATAGCTTTAGCACAGAGAGTTTGCTGATGCAAGATACAATGAAAAGAAAGGAGAGCATCTGGATCCGTTAATACTTTCTTTGTGCAATAAAACCTTCATGTTTTCCTGTCATGGAAGGTGCACCATCTGTACATACACTCACTGAATTTACCAAATTCAGTCCAACTTCACTACATTTATTTTGGAAGTTGTTGAAGATACGTATTCCATGTGTTCTGTTCGTAAGAGTGCCAAAAGTGAGTAACTCTTCACAGCAAAGAAAATCTGTTATGACCTGAATGAAGTATAAAACCTGTACCAAGTCAGTAGTATCAGTTGATTCATCCAAAGCGATTGAATAATATATACATTCCTTTTGAAGTATTGCATGAAATAGTTCTGTTACATTGAAGGCTAATTCATGTTGCTGATCAGTTATGGTTCTCCTTGAGAGAGGCAGTTGTTTGTACTTTGAAACATTATCCAGGTCTAAGCATCCTACAGCTTCAACAATGCATTCTTTCACAATTTCTGCATCACTGAATGGCTTCCCTTTCCCCGACACCTCAGAATATATAAGCTACTTTGTAAGTTGCTTCAGTGGCATTATTTCCAGGTCTTATTGGTGCTTAAAAGAATTGTCTTTGTTTTGCTTTTCATCTTTTAATTTCTGCAACACAAACTTTCACACCTCTCCCTCTAAATATTTGTGGTCCTTATGAGTGTTATAATGCTGATAAGCATTGAATTTCTTTAATGTTGATATTGCAGTATCACAGAGTGAGCAAATCATCTTATCTTTAGCAGAAACAAGAAAATATTGCAATTACCAATCCTTATTTAAAAATCTATTGTCTTCCTGTAGTGTTCTCTTGGTCTTCTTTGACATGATGGGCTGTTAAGCAGACAGAATTAAAAAAATACTGTCTAGCAGTGTAGCTATTCACAAATTCCACTTCAAACAGAAACACGGTGGTACACCGTTGTCAAAAGCTGATAACAGACTGGTGTACTTGACCCCCACAAACTCTCACCAACCAACCTCGTGCAGTAGTGGTGCTTGTCAGGCAGGGAAAGTTAGATAGAACTAAATCGTGAGCGTAACAGCCATCAATTTAGCCCTTATGGCCAGTTTGGTAACTCACACCTGTAATCCTAGCACTCTGGGAGGCGGTGGTGGGAGGATTGCTTGAAGTCAGGAGTTCAAGACCAGCCTGAGCAAAACCCCATCTCTACCAAAAATAGAAAAATTAGCCAAGTGTGGTGGTGCATGCCTGTAGTCCCCGGTATTCAGGAGGCTGAGGCAGGAGGATCACTCTGGAGTCTGAGCCCAGGAGTTCGAGGTTGCAGTGAGCTATGATGATGCCACTGTGCTCTACCAGGGCTACAGAGTGTGAGATTCTTATACCCCCCACCCCCCCAAAAAAAGATTTTAGCCCCTATGGCTTACTAAAGTTCTAATGGTGCTGGTTCATCTGGGAGGATTATTTCATTGAAACTTATTTTATTCTTTGGTATTTTAAATATGCTCATTTAAAAATAAAATAAAAATATAAAAGACAAACAAAAATGTATTAATGAAAATAAAAGGATTTGTTCTGTAAAATTTGGATTCAGTCAAAAGGCCACACTTAAGAACCTGGAAGGCCACGTGGGGCCTTAAGGCTGCAGGTTCCCACCCCTGAAATAGATTCTGTTGCTGCCCTGACAGGAAGCAAAGTGTTTTGTTTTTTTTAAAAGGAGTGATTAAAAAAAGCAGTTTACCCAGTAGTTGCCTGGAGACAGGCAGTGATTGGACACTTGGAAAGCCAGTCCACTGTTGGCCCTTAGGTAGGTGCTATCAGCTGAAGGAATTATTTCGGGAGCCAACTTTCCCCTCAGGGCCGGGGTAGGGCTCGCTGAACTTGGAGTTCCTGGCTGCAGGGCTGAGGAGCTAGCATTTCTTTTCTTCAAGCGAACACGCCCCCGGCATTTGGCCCGGGACTCTCACCTTCTTTCTTTCCTACCTCAAAGCAAACGTCTCTTTCACCTGTTGTAGAAGTCTAGCTAATTTCTACTTCGTGGTATGAGAGAAAGATTAGAATACTTCCAATTATAGGGTATCTAAAAAAAAAGAGCACTGAAGGATTTTATTATAGTGGTCACCTGTGTGATAGTTATTTTTAAAGGAAAAAAGGCCCCACAGAAACTGCTGACGAGTACCTTGCTTTGATAAATAACCACGCTGTGACCGCTAATTGTCATGACCCAACGGCAGCGCTGAGAAAGGGCATCCTTTCTGCCTTCCCTACAGAAAATAAAGAAAAGTTGCCTGTGGAGCTGAATGTCGTCACCGGCCAACAGCTGTGGTTGCTGCCTGTTTCCTAAGGGACCTTGCAAGATGTCATACATAGGAGGGGTCTGTGGCAACTAGAAGGCTGACTCATCATGTTGCAAGAGCTGACGAGTGTGATGGTGTGAAGTGCTCAAGTGGCTAGTTCAGTGCCACATTAACAAAATAACAACAGCTAATGCACTTCCGGAACATTTCGTCATGCGTCAGTGCTAGTCTAGGTGCTTGTTTGAGTTAATGAGATGATGTGTGTATGTATGTGTATGTGTGTGTATATGTGTGTATGCATGTATATGTGTGTATGTATGTATATGTATGTGTATGTATGTATATATGCAGGACACCTAGCACAGTGCCTGGCATATACCCTGCTTCTCAAGTGGCTACCATTTTATGGCCGTTATACAGATGAGAAAACAGAAGCACAGAAGTGTTAACTGATTTACCTGAAGTCACGCAGCTAAAAAGTGGCAGAGTTGGGATTTGAACCCCGGCAGTCTGATTGCAGAGCCTGGACTGGCGGCTGCCAAGAACTTCTCAGTGTATATTTGATCATTGGAAATGGTAACTTTCCAGAGTTCGTATTTGGGAACCTGTGGAAGTAAAAGCAAAACTTCTAAAAAGGTGACGGTCTAAGTAACTACCCAACCACACAGGTGGCCCATCCTTTCCTCTCTCCCTCCTCGTTTCCTTAGCTGTTTAGGATACTGTTTCTTGAGCATCTTCTGTGTGCACCTGTATGGCTCCGAGCACAGTCTCTGCAGCTGGAGCCCTTCAATGTACCTTGACAGGTGAGTGTTGTCTGGAGGGTGGTTAGGACCAGGAGGAACAGCTGTAACAGGTGCAGGATGCACCGCAGTTGGGGGAGCTGTTTTCACTCCCTTCCTCTTCACATCCCCTTCCCCAGCCTCCTTCCCTGGATCGGGACCCGACTCCTGCTCTGGATTCAATAGTCCTGGACACTGAGATTCAGACTGGGAGTATTATTAGCAAGGGGCAGGGAGATGTGGATTTAGTGTGTATCTCTGCCAGGCACTGGTAGGTTCCTCACCTGCAGTATCCTGTGTAGTCCTTGTGTGGCAGAGATACCTGCTGCTACTGTCCCCCTTCCAGGTTCCCCACCGTGCCTGTTTCTGGAAGTTTCTCTCATGTTAAGCTTGGAGGGCAGGCTGGCCAGGACTCTGACCCACTGTGGCTCCTGGACCCCGAGATGCTGCCCTCACAGTGGTCCTGCTCTTCGCCTGCTCATCTGGCACCTCCCAACTGCAGCTCTGCTCCCAGACCACTCACCCGGCACAGGCCCTGGAGTTCTGAACTGGCTCTGCTATAGTTTGTTTCTGTAGGGTGAGTTACTGCATCTGCACCTGGAAGGCGGGGAGGCTGCTTGCGAAGGTGCCAGTTGCAGTGGTTCAGGTGAGATTATTATTAGCATGTTGATAATATTCTGTGCAACCAAGCAGCAGTGGTTGAAAGCAAGATAGGGTAGCACAGATGAACACACAAGCCAGGGAGGTGATCGCCCTGTTCTTGCTCTGGGCTCCGTTTGGCTTTGTGCCTCTGATCTAAAGGTCTGATTTTCCCAGATCTGTCTACATTTCTTCTTATATCCATAAAGCAGCAGCCTCGGTCTTTCCTCCCACCCATTCAGCGTGCACCCTTGTCATCCCTCCTTTTTTGTAAAATTCCACATTTATCCTGTAGTAGGAAATAGAAAACATATTTTTATCCATTAGTGTCAGTAATTTTTAGTGTTCTTACTGTTTTGTTAATGTTAGTGCTCCAGGTACAAAGTTGAGCAGGGTTTGAGCCTTCTGCACCGACTCTGTATTTTCCATAAGCCCTGATTTTTTTTAGTGTCATTTTGCAGAATACAAGGATTTTTGCTGTCTGTCTTAGTTTGAGCCATATTCCTGCATTTGCAGTAATGGGTGTATTGTTCATAGTAAAAATTCTTGGATATCAATATTCTGTGCAGACAATATCTCACTCACGCTCATACACGCAGATGTATAAAACAATACCTTGAAGATTCCCGGTGCTGCATCTGGGAGCTTGGGTCATATGGAGATTTTTTTTTGTTAGGAATTTCACATTTCCTATCTGCTGTCGGAAGACTTTGGAGCACATTTCCAAGAAAAGATTTTTCTACAGTATTTGGAGGAAGTAGTGGAATAGTGCTTTTTTTTTTTTAATGACACATTTTTCTTTGGGATTTTGTGCCTTGGTAGTTCTTAAAGCAGCATTCTTCTCCCCAAGGGCATCTGTAAGATTCACTTATGTGAAGCTGTTGGAGGTGAGTTGGAAATGAGGAGACAGAGACTTGAGAGTCAGCAGCTGGTCGGAGGGTCTCTGACTTCCCTGCTTCCATTATTCCTGAAGCTTCGATTCTCTCTGCACCAACACGTCGATATTGGCAATCGCCTCAATCTGGGACATTCTTCATGCGTTCATCGTATGTTTATGGGGCATGTCTTAGGGACTCGGTAGTATGGGAGACACATGTAGACCCTGCCCTCGTGGGATTACACCCCACCAGGAAGGGCAGACCCTGAACACAGAGTCATGCGTGTGATGCGTGTTCAGAGCAGAAGAGCAGATTGCGTGGAACACAGAGAGGGCTGGGGTCTCCTCTGGTCTTTGGGACCACGAGGCAGCCTCTCTTTTGAAGCCAAGATCCAAAGGATGAGCAGGGGTTAGCCATGCAAAAAGGAGCAAAGAATCGTATACGAGGTGGAGGATAAGGATGTGTAAAGACGCCTTACTGCGTGGAAGGGTGGAAGGAGACCAGGAGGGCAGGGGCATAGGGAGTCTGGGTGAGGGATGGGCGGCAGGAGGGTGGCATGGTCTTGACACAGAAGCTGCAAATCCCAGTGCTGCCTGGCTGTGTCTGGGCCGTGGCGAGCTTCCTCTTGAGGACAGCCATTAGGGTGTCTCCAAACTCCCTCAAATCACCATAGTTTGTGACAAAAATAATTTAAACACACTGCTGTGTGTGTGACGGTTCATGGCCTGGCAGGCTGTGTCCTGAGCACCTAACCTCGCAGCCGTCCTTTGAACAGGTGCAAACTGTCACCGCTACCACTATGCGGGGAATGAGTGGCGGGCAAGGCCGCACAGCCATCCCATGGTGGAGCTGGCCCTCAGAGTCATGCAGTCTGGCTACTCTGCCACCACGCTGTGGGCACAGTGAGGCTGTTCACCAAGGGTGTCCTTGAGGGATACTGACAACGGGAGCAGCAGTGAGGAGCTGGGTGGGGTGGAGACAGGGGATGGCTGAGGGAGCTAGAGGCCAGTGCTGGTCTTAGACACGTTTTCAGTGCTTTAAAAGAAATGCAAACATAGGTTCTCTCTCCCAACACCACGCCTTGACACGTTGTTGCCACCCGGGAGGGAGCGTGACCTTCTCCAGAGGAGGGTCCAGGCATGTCCCCAACGCCGCATACCAATGCATGCAGGGACTTCGGTTCCAAAATGGCCTGATGAGCCCTGGGATTGCTCTGACACGATTGGCCACTGACCTTTAACTTCCGTTCAGAGTTGCGAGTCATGTGATGTATTTAAAATTTTATTTCTTGGCCGGGCGCGGTGGCTCATGCCTGTAATCCTAGCACTCTGGGAGGCCGAGGCGGGTGGATTGCTCAAGGTTAGGAGTTCGAAACCAGCCTGAGCAAGAGCGAGACCCTGTCTCTACTAAAAATAGAAAAGAAATTAATTGGCCAACTAAAGACATACAGAAAAAAATTAGCCCGGCATACTGGCTCATGCCTGTAGTCCCAACCACTCGGGAGACTGAGGCAGGAGGATCGCCTGAGCCCAGGAGTTTGAGGTTGCTGTGAGCTAGGCAGATGCCATGGCACTCTAGTCCGGGCAACCGAGGGAGACTCTGTCTAAAAAAAAAAGCACATTTGATTAGGCCAAGTCCATCAAAGATAATCCTATGTGAAGAGCAACTGATTTGGGGCCTTAATTACCTTCATGGCACCACCTATGCTATTGTTCACTTGACTAGGAAAAAGTG
>CAUYRT010031169.1:0-14202 GCA_963574885.1 Lepilemur ruficaudatus
ATTTTGCTGAGAATTTTTTTCATTGCTCATTCACTTCTTTATGTATTTATTCAACAAATAATAAGTGCTTTTGATATGTAAGGCATTCTTGCAAACTCTGGTGCTATAACAAGTCACTGACTTTAAAGAGATCAGAGGGCCCAACCTCTCCCAAAATGCAATTCCCTAGAATACCAGATCTTGAATATAATAATCTTTTTTTTTTTTTTTTAACCAGGCTGATTGTGATTTCTCTTTAATGCTTAGCTCTTTTGTGCCACAGCACTTTTATAATGGAAGAAATGAAGCCCAGAGATCTGTTTGCTGGAGAACAGTTGCTTAACAGGACTTCCTGGGGATAGAAAGGTTGCTCAGGCCAGCGGAGCTATGAAATGCTCCCTGTGTGACACCCCCAGGCAGTATGGCTTGACCATGGTTTAGGTCCTGGATCTTGCTGACAATTGTGAGAGCAATAAAAGACATTACATGAAGCACCTAGAAACAGAGGGCAGTGGTTAACCAGTGCTCAATAAAATTAGCCATTAGTATTATTACTGTTATTTTCATGTCATATATAAAAGGTGCCTGGCACAGGGCAATGTTAGTTCTTATTATTATCACTATCATCATTATTGTTACCTATATTGGTCATTTTCTTCAGAGATGAGTGAAATAGATTCAGATTTGTGCATTATTAGACTTATATTTCAATGGTACATGCATTTATTCTTTTTTATATTTATGATATACTTAACTAGATTAATTAAAAATGCAAACCTACTCTTATTTGAGCTTATATTTTTAGCTAGTTTTTCAGAACCACCAGAG
Source organism: Lepilemur ruficaudatus (assembly GCA_963574885.1). Lineage (NCBI taxonomy): Eukaryota > Metazoa > Chordata > Mammalia > Primates > Lepilemuridae > Lepilemur > Lepilemur ruficaudatus. The sequence goes on from CAUYRT010031169.1 coordinate 808, forward strand.
GCTGTTTCTGAGACAGGTGAAGTCACTTATCTCTTTGCAGCTGTATACTGAGACTTGGCAGCTAGTGTCTAACAGGCACTTCAATGAGACACATCTTGTATCGGAGTCAGATTTAAAACATGGTGCCTTGACTACTGATGCCTTGAACTGACTCACTTGTCTCCCCAGGCTGTGGACCTTTTATTTGCTGGGACTTCTACTACTTGCTTTCTCCTACCTATGGATTGTCTACATAAATCACTGTTTTCCTGCCTCCTTTTCGCTGTGGTTAATTGTCTGATTCCTGGCACTTGCCTATTGGAATCTCATTCTCTTTCCTGTTTGTGGGTTTGAATAATTACACATTGCTTACTTTGACACCTGGAAGCTAGCCCATCTTTCCTGACTTCTGATTCATTTCTGGCTTCCTCAGTCTAAACATCTTCTTGGTCATACTGACCCATCACAACTAATCCTGCTCATGTGGCCAATTTTTCATTTTCCTGAAAAATTGCTGTGGTTGACATATACCACATCAGGTTAAGTTGCCATTTGGTAGTCTGTTCTAGAAGATTCTGAGAGAGAATTCTGTGCCTTGCCTCTTATGGCTTGTGTGAAGTGAGTCAGTGGAAATTGTTCAACAACAAGTGAAAAGTGGATTTGAATTTCTGTCCTCTTATCCTTACACTGTGGGGGTAGGACAAAGAATAGAGCCCGAATGACCTGACAAATCCATACACATTCTTCCTCTCAAATAGTGGGCATTACTTATTTTGTTTTCTTTAACCACTAATCTGTGCAGCACTGCATGATTTTCAACTTCCTGAAAGAGTAAGTTTTGTTTGTGTCATAAACTCAGAGTCCTTGATGACATGTTGACAGGTATTGGAAATGATGGGATTGGAGAGCTGACAGGTGACTCATGCATATGGATGTCTTCTGTGATTATACATAGCAATCTATCTGGGGTTATTTATGGTAGCATTGTCATGGCGATCAATGAACAGTAAACAAGGCTCTCAAAGCCATGGGGAGAGTTTTTATAGCCTCCATGACCAACTGTGGTACTTCCATTTTAAAAAGCAAGTTTCATGATAAACTTATTGAACTGAAGAATTTATATATATATATATATATACTTCAAAATCATGGTGAAGTGCACAAGTCTGATGAAATGAAAAGAACTGGGTTTGTGGTTGAATAGGAGCCAGAGTTCCAGGCCTCATTTACTGACTGTGTAACCTTAGACAAGTTAGCCATTTTGAGCCACAGTTTCTTCATTTTTAATGGAGAATTTATAATATCTGTCCCAGCATAATTCTTAAGACTTAAGAAGTGAAATAATGAATATGAAAGAGCAGTTGCAGCATGCCCAGGTTAAATAAGCCTATAAGACAATGTTCTGTAAGAGAGATTATACATCTGGTTTTATTCATTTTGGGTGCTAGATCATGACTTCACTGTCAGGGATTTATGTAAAATAACACTAGGGGAGGGAGATTCTTAACCTGAATTTTAGGAAGATGACAAAAGGATTCTATGAGAATGATTGAATCACTTTTTTTTTTTTTTTTGGTGACAGAGTCTTGCTCTGTTACGAGGCTGGAGTGCAGTGGTGTCATTTTAGCTCACTGTAGCCTCAGACTCCTGGGCTCAAGCAATCCTCTTGTCTCAGCCTCCCAAGTAGCTGGGACTACAGACATGCACCACCACACCCAGCTAAATTTTTTTTTTTAAATTTTTGTAAAGATAGAGGTCCTGCTATGTTGGCCAGGCTGGTTTTTTACTCTTGGGCTCAAGGGATCCTCCCATCTTGGCCTCCCAAAGTGCTGGGATTATAGGCTTGCACCATCACACACAGTTAATTTATTTATTTTTCATAGAGACAGGTGTCTCACTAGGTTACTGAGGCTGGTCTTGAACTCCTGGCCTTAAGCAATCCTTCCACTTCAGCCTCCCAAAGTGCTGATTTACAGGTGTGAGCCACCAAGTCTGGTTTGAATCTGTATTTTCATATGAGACTACATACGCTTGTGTCTACATTAGCTAAATAATGATAAATACAATCCTATATAGGCAGTACAGTGATCTTCTGGCAAACTTCTAGTTTCTTCACTCTAAGCAGCTGATTGCTAAGAACTCAGAACAATTCCTTGGTGTGTTTAAGATGATACTCTCAGATCTGTTCTGGTATGGGTGCCTCTGTTCAGCTGTCTGTTCAGCTGATACCTTCGGTGTTTTATTCATGGTAGGAATGACTGAGAATTTTCAATTTCTTTTTTTTTTTTCCAGAAAATCTTTCTTAGCTGCATGTTGTATTCAATCTTGATGATGGGATTGGTCAAATGTCACTTTGTTCATAATCTTGTTGATTTAGAGATTCTGCTTTCCTCTCTGTAAAATGCCACTTTTCCAGCAGTAGAAACCCAATATTACTGCAAGGTTAGGGGGTCTATAGAAATGCAGCTCCCAACTACAGAGGACAAAGGTTATCTCGGTGAAGAAGTTGGCTACTCTGTGGCTTCCTTGCCCCATGAGAAGGTGCACCCTGGGTCCGTTGGTTCACATGGCCAGCATGGGTGAGGGTCTGCCAGGCAGAGGAGCTGTGAGTCTCCTCATGCTCATATTTTTATCCCCTTCCAACCTAGGAAACCACATCATTATGTCCGACCCCGAAACACTGTCTCCCCACAATGCACTTGTCCTGGGGCTGCCCCATAACTTAGGCTTCATTTCTGGGTTAGGGGAATGGGGTTTCTAGTTGAGTCATAGAGCTTAGGGCTCTTAAACTTACTATAGAGTCCAGCCTCCAGCCCTTCCAAGCAGAAGTCCTGGCCCTGACCTTTCATAATTGCTAATACTGGGCTGGATTTAGAACACAAATCTTTGCTTTACCCTGCCTGCAGTTCTTCTTCTAACCTGAGTTTGTTGTCTTTCCTGCTCTGGACTGTGTCTTCCATGAGGTTACAGCCTGTGTCTGTTTTCACTCAACATCATTTCCATGGAGTTTTTCACGGTGTAGAGTAAGTAAAATGCGTGAATGAACTGACAGTCTTAAACTTACAAGTAATCAGTAAACATATGACAATATATTAATATCACAAAATTTATTTAAACAGTAATATCAGGCAGTTATCAATTGACTAAATTGCATATAGTGTTGGATTTAATAGAAAGAGATTATGAAACCAGATGACTTGAATTCAATTCTTTGCTCTGACTTAATAGCTGAGGGAACTTTGGCAATTTATTTAGCTCTCTAAAACCTTAGATTTCTTGACTTCTAAAGAAATGATACATATAAGCATGTAGCATATTGTTTGCCAAGTAGTAATTTCTTGATACATATTAGCTACAATTTCTGTATTATTTTAAAAATAGAAAAGAAATGTTTTGTTTTTGTAAAAAGAAAAGATAAGAAAATATTGAGTGGCAAGTTAGTGGGTGTGAAATTGATATATCTTTCTGGAGAAAAATTGACAATAGAAATCAAAAGCATTAAAATGTACACATCCTTTGATCAAGTATTTTCACATTTAGGAATTAGTATAACAAAATAATTAGGAATTTCTATAAATATATATGTAAAAGAGCTTATACTGAAGTTATTTACAATTATTAAAAAAGTAAAAAAATATTCATTCAGTCAGCCCTGGCTGGGAGAAGGTCCTAGCCCAGCAGCCACGTCCCGGTTCTGCAAAATATTATTCTTAATTAAAAAATTTTCCTCTCAATCACTATGAGGAAAAATATTGAGGCAAATAGAAATGGCATTGCTTATTCACTCAGCAGATCATTTTGAACACTTTTACTTCATGCCGGTTACTGTGCTAATCACCAGGGTTTCAGCAGTGGAACTAAACAGTCCTTGCCATCATGGAGATAACAGTTCTAGAAAGTCACGTGGTTGGTGTATTTATATATTTCAAGCATCTTCAAAATTATTATACTCATTGTTTCTTGTCTATAATTCCTTACTCTCTTCCTAAAATAATATAGTATCTGTCTTATTTTAAACAAAAATGAACTCCCAGTCTAATAATAATAAAGATAATTTGATATAAGAACTATTTCAGAAAAACTGCAACTTACAGTCATATAATATTGGCTGATAAGTTTAACTGCTTAGACTCTGGTCCGTAGTAGATTCAGGGTTACGCCATCATTATACTTGGGAAGTTCAGTTATAATTTTGAGTTTATAGAAATTTTGATCTCTTTTTGGATCACTTTCGTAATATCTCTGAGTATTCCCTCTCTCCCACCTAAACTTTACTTTTATGATAGCCTTGCTTAAAGCAAGTAGCTTCCTGTGTGCCTTCATTTCTTTAATCTCTCCTGGAAAGTCTCAGATCCAAGAAGTCTTACTCTCTTCCCTGTTTCTGGCCTTTGTCCTGAATGGCTTTCCTAAAAGATACGATGCTTACTAGCCGTATTTAAAGACTGCTTCTGTATCCAAGTTAATTATGATTTTTTCACCTATTGTTCTAAGTTAATTAACCTTCATCCATGGACATGACCTCTCTCTGCCTTTCACTCTTCAAAAAGCCTTGAGCTTGCCTTGTTTCAGACACTGTTTCAGGTGATTTTTATGTATTAATATAATTCTACCTAATCCTCACAGCATCCCTATGGAAAAATAAATTTTCTTATCCCTGTTTTACAGATGAGGGATTGAGATGCAGAGAGAGTAAGGTGAGCTGCTCAAGGCCACGTGGAGGATATGTGATCCTAGTGTGTTGGTTATTTTTCTTAATAATGGTTCGGTCTTGTTCCTAACATCTTGTAAAGGTTCCTTGTAAGAATTAACTGAATACAAGAGCAATGTAAGTGAATAGGAGGTGCTAGTGCCAAAATGCAAATAGGCTTCATTAATGAAAATGCTGTGCTTGTAATAAAGAAATGATCTTTTTGTTCTTTTTCCTGTTGGACATAGCATATCTGGAGTCATGTATTCATTTCCAGATACCATATTTCAAGAGAGATACTAAAACTAGAAAGTATTCAGGAAGAAACTTTTACGTTCTGAAACCATGTCAGATGAGAAACCACTGAAGGAACTGATGGTATTTGACCCGTCAAAGTGGAAGCTTAACTGTCCTTAGACGTTTAGAAGGATATCTTATAGCAAAGAGTTGAAACTTCTATACATTTACAGAGGGTAGAATTATGCACAGTACATGCATGATAGAGGGAAGAATATTTAAACTTACTTTAAGGTAGAATCTTATTAGAATTGTGCAAAAGTGGAATACACTACTGCAGCATAGTGGACATTGCTTGCTTCTTGCAAGATACAATTAGCTGAGAAATTACTTTTGGAGAATACTGAAGAGATGCGGTACTAAATTAGACACTTCCAATGAAATGTATACCTATGTGAAAACTAGCTAGCATGTAGGCATTCAACACTTCACTGTTCATGACCACTATTTTTGAAAACCAGATTCTATACCTTATCAGTTTCTGAACATTTCCTTACATTAAATGTAAGGAAAACATAACTACTTCCTATGGCCTCTTTTTGTTGCACCTCTAGGTATGTGCATCTCTCTTGCTCCCTTTGCTTGGAAGCCTTATCTAGTCCCATCTGTACCTATGGAACCATACCCACTATCCTTCCACATCAATTTGTAGACTTCTCTTGGGACTATTGCCTTATCCATCTTTGTATTTACCTCCTTCTACTCCCACTCAGTAGCATATAGGTTATATATATATATATATATATATATATATATATATATATATATCCCAGTAATAGGCACAATCCAAGTGCTTAATACATGTCAATTAAATTGAATGGAATGGAATTATGGGGAGTTGGGTTAAGGCATTAAAGATAATATGTGGTTCATACTCCATGGTAACTGATCAGAAGGCTTTAGAGTTGGAGCCTCATTTGGGGTGAGTAGCTGGAAGATATTTTGGGACTTTTCTTTAGAAAATCTGTCTCAAGGTATGTACATAAAACCCAGCAAAAGAATTGGAAATAAAAGGAAATAGGTTGGAGCTGGTTTAGGCTCCACATAAACTCCTCACACATATAAGCAAGGGCTTATTTCTCTTCACTTGAATTTGTTTGCCAATGGTGACCTTCCAGGAGTTTGTCTCTTGTTTCTTCTGCCAATGAGTGAATAATTACAGCTTTCCAGGACCCACCCCAAATGAAGGTACCTCACAAAGTAGGTTTAAGCATTGTTTTTAAAATAACTTCTACCAGTTATCAGTGAATAGTGGTGATAACACTAACTGCATCCGAATTTTAAATGATTGATGATGTCCCTCAAAATAATTCCCATTGTAATTCTATGCCAATTACTTAGAAGGTTTCTGGTGGTAAATTCTATGTATTTTTATCATCTTTTCTTTATATAATTTTTAATCAACCAACATTATACAATCTTGCATGCAATTTAAAATATCATAGATAGAAGTTTAGGGAATCTTTATGTTTCAGCATTTCTTTTAATATATTTTTGATTTACAGCTTTTTGTTTTGTCTCAGTGCTCTTATTGTATCATCTGTTTTAAGATTATGATAGTCATCAAGGCAAGACCAGTTGGGAAGATTACCAAATATTATAGGTAGGATAGCAAAGTCAAGATGTCTTAGTATTGTATATTCATTTGTATTTACCTTTTTTTTAGGCATTTTAAAATTACAACTTAGTTCAGCAAAGAATTTTTATAAGAATCACTTCTATCTATGATGAAGCAGAAAGTATTCTTTTTCTTATAGTTCCAACAGATACCAATTCACTCTTACTTTCTATTTGTATTTTCCCCTTCTCTAGGCTCTTATACACTAAATGCTTTTGGTAATCTCAGCCCGCCCCCGGTGTCACACAATTTCTGCAGAGTTTTCCCAAATTGCTTAGAAAAGAGCCAATGTTTTGCCTCCCCTAGACCCATTTGATCATAGAACTTCTCCCATTTTGCAGTCTACTTAATTGTGTGCAGTACTTTGATCAAAGGCTGTTGGATGGTATTTTCTGTGTTCCGTTTACTCTGTACATGCCTTGGTTTTATGCTTTGTTCTCCTTATTGTGTTTTTAATTCTTTTTCACTGCCTGATATAGGTTGCTAGGTTCTAAGAAGCAATCTATGTGATTCATTTTGTGTAAGGTCATACAAAATTAGACTCCCAATAATTTTAAATGATGAATACACCCATTTAAAAGGAAAACATTAGCTACATATTTTTCAATTTAATATCTATTGGTGGATAGAAGAGTTTTGCTTCATCATGTGTTAATGAATTTGACTGAATTAGTATTTGTCCTAATGTTATGACTTGTTACTATGTGTTCTCTTTCCCTTTTATAAATGGAATATTTTTTTAGAGCAGTTTTAGGTTCACAGGAAAACTAAGCAGAAGGTACAGAGATTTCCTATATATCCCTTGTCCCTACACATGTGCAACTTTCCTCACTATCTAAATCCCTCACCAGAGTGCGCAGAGTCCATAGTTTACGTTAGGATTCACGCTTGATGTTGTACATTCTGTGGGTTTGGACAAATGTATATTATATGTCTCCACTATTATAGTATCATATAGATAAAATCCTCTATTTGCCACTACATGTTTTCAAAAAAAAAAAAAAAGACAAAGAAAAAGAAAAGGAAGTCTTCATATATTTCTTGCATTGTTTATCCTATCTCAGTCTTAATATTAGGAAGCTTGCACTTTTACTAGTATAGATATTGTAGAATGACATAATCTTCTTAAAACCTACCTTACAGTTTCATGTAGAAAAAATAAGATTCTGGCCCAAATAAATGTATAATGACATATATCATTATATATTTATATATAAATTGGGAATAGACACATTTAGGTTCGCAGTTTGAATAATTACGTCCAGATGTTAGGTAAAACGATGTTCAAGGTATACTCCAATATGTACACTGATGTCATGACCACTCATACTGATAGTATCTGATGCAGGTGAACAGGTATTTTCTGTGAGTAGCATCACACAGTTGTGCACTTAGAAAAGACTGCACTGCATAACTGTTAAATGTCCATAGACAGTGAAAATAAACCTTACACCTCAATTTTGGTGTGTTGTAATAACCCATTCCAAGAAGGAAAACAAAATTTATAAAAAGTTCCCTTTCATGTGTTCTGTTTGAAATATGCTGGCACCTTCAATTTTGACTAACTATTTAAATACAGCTTCCTTCATCACAGCTGGTTGCCTGTGAATGAGAAATATTTAAATATACTGCTAAATTTTCTAAACGAAATTTTTAGAAATTCCATTTTATGCATCTGCATATGCAATTTCAGCTAAGTCATAATATAGCATAGTAGTAATATATTTCTTGCTTTGCTAATTACTTTATTAGCTAATTAGTATTAAAACACATTGCCAGAATATCTAATATGATTTTTTAACTGCTGCTTAGTGTTAAAGAGTAAAACTGCTACCACTGATGATTCACTGAGATATTTAAAAATGTTCTTATCACAGCAATTTTAATTATAAATGAGTTGAAGTTAGATTCCTTTACTCCTACAGTATGGTGGGGGAATGAGACCCCCATAAGCTTTGTGAGAATGAATGATTATAATATTTAACCTCTCTGGAAAGTTACCTGTGATAAATTTGAGGAGTCTAAGACAGTTAGGGAATTTTCAGGCATATCAGTACATCAGATAGTGTAAATTCAAGAGGCCATATTTTGTGTGTGTGTTTTGTTTTAATTTTTATCTTTGTATGCCTTCTACTTTACTAGCACAGTTCATTGAACATATCAGGAAGTGGGCCTTTAAATTCCAAGATTTGTCCAGACCTAGGATAGGGAACCTAGACAGTAAGTGCTTACATTTTCTCTGTCTCCTTGTGAAACATGACCTTTTTAGTGGCTTGCACGCATTTTTACACAAGCAAGAAACCATGTCAACTGTGTATGAAGCATGGACCTTGTCCTTAAAAAGCTACATTAAGCTAGAGTGATGAAATATATAGAATATTTAAAATAATGTACAGTCACTTAGATAACAAACCCATACATGTATATTCATGCTGCTGCAAGTTGTCAATATTCATATATTTATAATAAAAATACTCATGTTGGAAACCTTTAGTATATAGCTTCAAGAAATCAATGCTCAAAATGTTCAATATCAGCTTGATTTTTGACCTTCACATACTAAATCCCTCAGTCATCTTTGAGCTACGTGTATATCCAGTGTCTTTTTCAAAGCTATCATGTAATCCATGGTATAGTGGAAAAGCAACTAATTCTATGATCATGTAGATTTGGGTTTTAATTTTGGACCTTCCTTCTATGAATATTAGCTCTATGACTTTAGACACGTAACACATAACTTCTTTGTGGTTCAAGATCTTCATGTATGAAATGGGATAATAATACAGTCTTATATCACAGGCTTATTGTGATAATTAAATGAAATTATATGTCCAGAGCACTTACCACGTTATAGTTTTCAATGCATGCTACTTTTCTTGTATCTGTTTACTACAACATGTCTACACGTGTGTCTGGAAGAGTTTCATAGTCAAGCCCATGAATCTTTATCTTAGTAGCATTTTTGCTTGTTTCCCCAAATCACTCTAAAATCTATTTACATTCTTAACTACCTAATGCAGCTCTATTGTTCAGAATCTTTTTTATTGTTAATTAGTACACTATTTGTCAATTTGTGATCTTGTCATATAATAGTAGGCATTATCACGATTTATTTACATTTGCAAACACATTATCACATCCAAATTGTGGATCTATTTTATTGAACTACTTGAACATAACAGAAGAAAAATGCAATAATCAACTAAGGTAAATTTTTAGATAATATGGACTAAGGTGTTATTTCCACTTCTTACGGATTGGTTTCATAAGCCACAACAAGTTGAACTTTCTAAATCTCTTGATCACATTTAGAAGTCATTACGTTGTCACCTGTGGTGAATGCATCTTTTTAGTTAATTTCATGTCATTTGCTATTGAAGACAACAACAGAATAAGACTCAGTCAGACTTTGGAACATGCTGCAAGAAAATATAGCACTCTCAGGGAGGGAAAGTGTCTGGTGTCTTGGCCTAAATCCCATGAAGAAAGCTTCAGCAAGTTAGCAATTGGTTAGTTAGGGAAAAGGTAGTGATTGGCTAAGAGCATGGAAGAAGCTAAGCCAAGCACAAGGAGAAAGAAACAGTTGGCTAACAAGAATAAAAGGCGCAAATAAAAAATAAAATGGGACAGTGAGTCTAGGGTATAAGTAACTGAAGGAGAAATTCGTGGCTAAAAATGAATGATTCAGTAAGTTGCTATAACAGACCCATGATGCTATGAATGATGAGTTGTAGAGAACATTTTAAAATGAGAGGTGGATCTGCTCTGATCAACAAGGAAAAGAGGTGAAGAATAAATGCTCTTACGTGAGTAAGGGAAGTTGAATAATTGCATAATGTAACCAGATTTCTTTGCTATTATAGAATGAACTAAGAGAGTAAGAAAATACTGCTACACATCAAAACCTAGATTTCTTTTTTTCCAAAAAATTTATTGGGGGGAAACTACAAAACATTTACAATACAATGTTTACATTCGCAATTTGTAGTGAGCTGATTTCCCAAAATATATTACCACTCAAGTTGACTTATCTTGTTACATTCAAAAACCTACTCTGTCAAAGTAGTCCAGAGAGCACATATATAGTGCTCTAACTGTATCTACATACAACCAACACTCCATGTTAAGTGTACAATTAAATGATTTTCGTGAATTTGCCGAGGTGTACAGTTAATCACATAAATCAGTTTTAGAGGGACTCCTTTCCCCTATTGAGACCCCTAATTCCGCTCCCCAACTACTTTTCAAGCATATCCCACCCCTCCACAGTGACCCCCCACGTCGTTCAGACCTGGGTCTACCCCTTGTTCTCTCTCATTTTCAACTTGAGTTGAAGTACCCTTTTTCCCCCCACAATTAATCTAGGTAAAGCTTTGTCAATTTTTTGATCTTTTCAAAAGGTATCTCTTGCTTCCTTTTTTAAATGTTTTCTATTCAAACTTCTTTTATCTCTCCTCTAATCTGTATCATTTGCTTTCATGTGGTATCATTGAGTTTCAGTTGTTTCTTCCTTTTGCAATTTTTGATGTATACAGTAAATTTTATTATTTTATTTTCATTTTTGAGGGTTTATGAAGTAATTTTATTTTTCAATGAAACACATATCTGAATACTTAACTGATTTTCTACATGGAAATCTACCTCCCACCAGGCTGAAACATTTTATTTCTTTAGAATATAAATAATTTAACCCCATGGCTCCAACAGTCTTGATAACTGATTCCTTAGCAGACAGTGCATCTCTGATCTGTGAGGCCATTATGAAAAAAAATAGTAAATTTTAGATTTTCCTAATGCATACCTTTTTATCTATAAGCTTCCCTGTTATCTATTTTCTTACATTCTATAAAGTTTACTATGCTGTTTTCATTTTTATTTGTTTCAAGGTATTCTTTATTGCTTTTGGCACTTTTTGATTGGTTGTTTAAGAGTTATGTGAATTCCACGTATTTGTGCAGTTTCCTAGTTTTTATTATTCTGCTATTGATTTTTAGTTTTGTAATATTATGTTATTGTTTTGATTTCAATAGATGTAGGGGTTCAAGTGGATATTTACTAAATGAATGAATTGCATAGTGGTGGTGTCTGGGTTTTTAGTGTCCTGTTCTATTATGTTTAGAAAAAAGACTGTAAAAGTCTAACCTTTTAAATTTGTCACACTTACTTTGTTTCTTAATGTGCTGCCAACCTTGGAGGATGGTTCATGTTCACTTAAGAAGAAATGTATTCTGCTGTTGTTGGGTGGAGTGTTCCATTTATGGCTCTTAGACCCACTTTACATTAAATGTTGTTCAAGCACTATATTATTTTTATTTACTTATTTTACTTTCAAAATATTAAGTTTTGTTACATGTATAGCTTTTATGGCATTTTATTTTGTTTTTATTTTATTTTAATTTTTTTTAAAATTCAGCATATTATGGGGTACAAATGTTTAGGTTACATATAATGGCTTTGCTCCACTGGAGTGAGAGCTTCACATGTGTCCTCCCCTAGACGGTGCACACCACACCCATTAGGTGTGAACTGTAATGCTTGAGTCGGGGCATAACAGTTCCCTTCACCAGAATAGTATTTATTGTACCTGTTAGGTAGGATTTTCACTTATCCCCTGCTCCCCCAGCCCCTTTGCTTGATTTGCACTGACTTTTACTTCCCTCTGTGCACATGTGTGCCCCTTGGTTAGTTCCAATTTATAAGAAAGTATGCATGGTGCTCATTTTTCCATTCTTGAGATACTTCACTTAGGATAATGGTCTCTAGTTACATCCAGATGACTACAAAAGGAATTAATTCATCCTTTTGTCTTTTGTTTTTTGTTTGTTCTGTTTCTCGGGGTTTTTTTTTTGGCCAAGTACTACTCTATAGTACGTATAAGGACATCTTGTTAATCTACTAATGAATTCATGGGCCCTTGGCTTCACTCCGCGTCTTTACAATTGTGAATTGTGCTACAATAAACATTCGAGTACTGGTGTCTTTTTTATAAAATGGCTTCTTTTCCTTTGGTTAGATAACCGACAGTGGGATTGCTGGATCAAATGGTAGGTCTATTTTTAGTTCTTTAAGAAATCTCCATACTGTTTTATTAACTTGCTATCCCACCAATAGCATATAAGCATTCTTTTCTCTCTACATCCACATCATCATCTATTGCTTTTGGATTTTTAATAAAAGCCATTCTAACTGGGTAATGTGATATCTCATTGTGGGTTTTTTTTTTTTTATAGAAGTGTAATTTACATACCATGCCATTACTCTATTTTAAGTGTACAATTAAATTATTATTAGTAAATTTACCAAGTTTTACAGCTATGCACATATATCAGTTTTAGAAGATTTCCTTCCCCCTTTTGAGACCCTTAATTCCCATCCCCAACTGTATTTCAAGCATGTCCCTTGCCTCCACTGTGCTCTCCATATCTCTCAGATGTGGGTCTACCCACCCAACCCCTGAATCCCTGATGAACACCACAACCATTTGAGCACCGTAGTGTTAATCAGTCAGCACCAATTTGATGGCAAGTACATGTGGAGCCCATTCTTCCAGTGTTGTGTCACCTTACTTCGAATAATGTGAGGACCATGCATCCAGGATAATAGAAGCGGTGCTAGCTCACTGTCATTTCTTAAAATTGAGTAGTATTCCATTGTAAACATATACCAAATTTTTATAATCCACTCATGAATTGACAGGCACTTGGGTTGTTTCCACGACCTAGCAATAGTGAACTGTGCGCAGGCGGCTTCTGCGCCAGCTTTTTATTTATTTTAATTGTGTCATTAGAAAGCTATGGAAAGCTTGACATGTTTT
>CAUYRT010031173.1:0-15431 GCA_963574885.1 Lepilemur ruficaudatus
AACATCTCATCTTGAACACTGTAAATAAACAGAAGCAGCAAGAATTTATCTCATCTTGCTGGTAAACTTTGCCACTAGACAGCCAAAGAGTATACTTGTTTTGAAGACGCCCCTCAGCAAATAAATGATAAGAGGAGTGACTGCACACCATTAACCCGGCCACGCCTCTGTACCAAGCACTGGTTTACATGAACTGTGCCCCTGAGGCACAATCGTCAAAACGCATACTGGGTTGGTTGGGTCCCTCGTTCTGAGAAAAAGACCAACAAGCCTACTGTGGCAGACTCAGAGGGACCACTGTCCTTTCGTCCGCACATACATCAATTACGGAGACAAGAAAAAAAAAAAAGAAAAGAAAAGAAAAGAAAAGAAAAGAAAAGAAAAGAAAAGAAAAAAGGAGAAAAGTATTAATTAAGATACTTGCAAGCAATATGGAGATACCTTAAAGCGATACAAGTAGATCTACCATTTGATCCATTACTGGGCATCTACCCAAAAGAACAAAAGACACTCTATAAAAAAGACACCTGCACTCGAATGTTTATAGCTTCACAATTCACAATCGCAAAGTTGTGGAAACAACCCAAGTGCCCATCAATAGACGAGTGGATTAATAAAATGTGGTATATGTGTACCATGGAGTGCTATTCAGCTATAAGAAGCAATGGTGATCTAGCACCTCTTGTATTTTCCTGGATGGAGCTGAAACCCGTCCTACTTAGTGAAGTATCCCAATAATGGAAAAACAAGCACCACATGTACTCACCAGCCAATTGGTATTAGCTGATCAACACCTAAGTGGACACACAGAAACAACATTTATCGGGTGTCGGGCAGATGGGAGGGGGGAGGAGGAGATGGGTATATACACACATAATGAGTGCGATGTGCACCGTCTGGGGGATGGTCAGGCTTGAGGCTCTGACTGGAGGGGGGAGGGGGGCAAGGGCAATGTACGTAACCTTAACATTTGTACCCCCATAATGTGCTGAAATAAAAGAAAAATACTTGTAAGTTATACACCCTATAACAACTACAAAAGAGTGGATTTTTCGAACTCCTGACCTTGAGTGATCCTCCTGCCTTGGCCTCCCAGAGTGCTAGGATTACAGGCGTGAGCCACCGCGCCCGGCCAACAGTGGATTTTTAATGGTAATTTGAACCCTTACAGTGTATGAGAAGGCAGGAGAAGGAACCGGGTCTTTGACAGTCTGGGTCACGATACCCCAGTCTCATTGGCAGGTGCAGAAGTTGCGATTTTTCTAAGGGCCCTAAGGTGAGGGTACGGACGTGTGTTGGGTTTGTGTTACTAACAGATTCTGGACCCTGATACGCGTGCACACGCCCGTTGTCGTCTTACTGAATTGCCACAGCACACCCGTGACGTGGGGGTGAGGGCGCACGTTGCAGACAGTTCTCAGGCAGCGGAAGAGAAGGGCGAGGGGAAGGCGCCTTCAACCCACAGCGCAGGAGGGCTGCAGCCCAGTCTCCGCGGCTCCCACACGCTCTGTGCTTCCCGACATATTCTGTTTAATTTTTTTTCTTTTTAACGAGCAGAGACCGTATGAGAGGGAGATGATGAATCTGCGCGTCACAGACCATAAAACAGCAAGCCGGAGAGAGGGAGTCCTCGTGGCAGGGAGTCGCAACGACCTGGTTGGAAATACATCCGGACCCGTGAGGACGGCGGGGAACCAGGCCAAGCGGCAGATGAGGGTTTCTGATTTAAGTCAATAAAATCCGCAAGACTAAGAACAGAGCCGTGTAAATAGCGAGAGGATAAAACTTTGACAGAAGGCGCATAAACAACAGTAACACCCAGTGGCCACTGAGGAGTGACGTCCTTGGGGGAAAGCGTGTAATTCAAGCGGGCGTGTCGCAGAGGCAGGAAAAGCGCGCCTTCTAGACTCGCCATCTGCACTCCGAGGCAGATCGCACGGAGAGGGGGCGGCGGGACCACCGATGCTCACTCTGAGCACACCGGCGGGAGAGGGGATGGACCCGGAAGTCGGAAATGCCGTCCCAGGGCCGGATTGAAAACTGCATTTTTGACAAGGAGGTGAACAGCCTGGAAAGATGACAGCAGAGTTGAAATGGACTGAAAACTAACTTGGAAAGTTGGTTGTGATGGAACTGACCGCGGGAGAGGAAGCCCAGTCCCCAGGGCGGGACAGGAAGGCAGAGGAGGGAGAGAGAATCGTCAACGCACTTTCTAAGGCGCTGTTAGTCGGAGCAGAGACACAGACTGCCAGAGACTGAAAACGCCGGTGAGTCACAGCGCACCAGCTGTTACAAAACCAGCGTTCTAGATAATTCTCCTTCAGGCGAGTCGCAGATTTGTGCAGACTGTTTGCAAAATACGCACCTGCAACCACAGCTTCCAAACTGAGGATCCTTTTCTCGTCCTCAACGGTCTTCCACATCTGTTTGGACGACTTATCCCGACAGAAACCCGGCTATCACTGTTCCCACTTCATCGATCACGAAACCGATGGTCAGAGAATCGGTGATTATTAGCTCAGGGCCACAGGAGAGACTAAAGGCAAAGTCAAGGGTGCAGCTCACGCCACGAGCCACCGCTCCCCTCCACGTGTGGACAGGCTGCTCTGAGGAAGGCTCATTCTGCGTCCGCAGAGGGAGGGACTGTCTGAGAAATCTGGAAAGGAAACTAACTTCGCAGAGAGTGAAAAGGAAACAGGGACACGGGGTGGGCAGCCTGCAGCCTCGGGCCACATGTGGCCTTCTGGATCCTCGAGTGCAGTCTTCTGACTGAATCCGAATTTTACAGATCCCCTTACTAAAAGCATTTGTTCCGTACAATTTGGACTCAGTCGAGGGGCTGCACTCGGGGACCCGCAGGGCCACCTGTGGCCTCGAGGCCGCGGATCCCCTACGACTCTGATTCCGTTAGATTAAACTTGCCAAGGTAAACATGTGTCATTGGTGCTCAGGTTATTTGTTCTGAATTCTAGCTGGTATCCTTAATAAGTGTTTTTTCCCCCTGACTCCAAGAACATGTGAAATGCCTCCCTGATTGAGTCGGGGAAAGAAGGGAAATAATTAGCATGCCGTCTGCCTTCACGTAATGACTCGCTGGCGGAGGGGTTGAAGATGCAAAGAATAAAAAAAACGGGTAAAAATTTTTCGTTTTCAGGAGGATAGAAAAAATTCTTAACAAAATTAAAACCCCGCGTAGCGTCAGTTGTTATATTTTGAGCACCTCATTACTAAAGGTATTAAGAAGACATCAAAGGAGCAATAGGAATGATCAAAGAGCCGCGGGCACCCACACAAAGATGAAAGGACCTCAACGGTAAGGAAAAGTGATGACCCGAAGTGACTCGGCGTCTACCGGACACAAAGCCATGGGAGACGGCGGCGTTTTTCCCTCTCCGTGACACTGTTCCAATAGAATTAAATATTTCGATGAAATAAAAACGCTAATTCATTTTAGCAGTGAGGACGGACCGTGGAGTCTCAGAAAAAGAAAACGAAGTGACAGAAAGAAAGAAAGAAAATAAATAAAAGCAAGAGGGTGGCTTCGGTTTTGCCCAAACAGAAGCTATTTGAGGAAACGTTTTTGGACGGAACAAAAAGCAAAGTGTTCAGGGTGAGACCCGCGTTGCAAGGGACCGGGCGTGCAGGTGAGACAGGTGTTTTGGACGGTGCAGCGCTGCCGGCGACAGGGAAACGATGTTTCTAAAGGGAGGCCGGAGAAGGTCGGGGTCTCTGCAGGACGAGACGCCCAACGTCTCTCGTCACTGGGCTCCTTTTTTGAAAGATTTCGTATTCTTTGTTGGAGAAGTAGTCCTACCGTCCGCGTGACTTTGCGCCTGCCCAGGAATGGACAGGTCACGGGAGTGGCTGAGCTCGTTCCTCGAGCCCCTGGGCCTCGCAGTGGATGGAGGGGACGAGACCCCGGCAGGTCCCCGCAGAGTCACTTCTGGGTGCGAGGCAGGTGCCCCTGAAGGCGTCCTCACTCTTGGTTTTCCAAGACCGTGAACCGTAAGAATACAGTCTCGGAGAAGGTGAGAGCTGCTATTTCCGTCACTCGCAGACACCCTACGCGAGGATGAAGCCACGAGAAGGGAAAGAGGAGCTTTCCCCTCCCGCCCTGCTCACCTGCACCTCTCCTGTGCCCCACCCTGCAGCCCACTCCAGGGCCCTCTTGCCCAAGTCTGGGGGAGTCTAACTCCCCCAGTTGTTTTTCTCGTTCTCAATCTCAAACTGCACTGACTTTCTTTCCACTCACTCCTCTTTCCCAGTAGAAAAGCAATAAAAAAAAATGGTGCTCCATATGCTGATGGGTTGACGAACTACGTCTAAAAGAAAACGGGTCTGAGCCGGGTCATGAGGAGCCGCCTGTGAGGAACGGGCCTTTCTGGCGCGCGGGGCACGTGGGGAGATTAGGACCGCAGGGTGCAGCTGGAGAAAAGATTAGTTCCGGCTCCAACTTCAACGAGCGAGGCCAACGCAGCCCATCCATTTGTAAGTCGATGGAGTTCAGTCATTCCCACGCAGACTCTGTTTCGTTGGGGTCACGGAAAATTCTAAAGGAAGCAGCGTCGTGGGGCAAAAAATAACACGGATCGTGAGAAGACCAAAGAACCGCAGAGGGAAAGGCTTTCACGGAGAAGTGCGTCCTGCCGCGTCTCGCTGAGGATCCAGGCGGTGGAGCCGTCGGAGAACAACACGGCCACGTCCAAACGCCAGGGACACGTGAAAAGGGCGGACCGCAGCCGCGAGGACAGAGAAAGTAGGAAGGTCCTTTCCCTTGGACAGCCTAGAACAGAATCTAGAGGCGCACATCTCCAACTTCAGTTATTCCAGAAACCCTTTTGTGATTCTCAAATACCATCCGCCACACTTCAGTTTCTACCCAACGCCGAGATACGGGCTGGGGACCGTCTCCCCGCAGGGCTGCCGCGTAGCGTGGGCACCGGACGCTCAACCCCGTGTAATTTCCGCCACGTCTTATCCCGGTTTTCTCTGAGACCGGGACTTACTCTGTGAGGATGAATGTTGAGCAGGGAGAGGGGGAGGCAGCTCAGGCTAAAGGGCCACTAACCCCAGAATTCGGGTGTCAGATTCCTGCGCTGGAATCCGGTGTTCTCTGGCACCACCCGCCCTTCTAGCTCATATGTGGCTGATGTATTTAAACATGTGACGATGGCTCATCTCACGTCATTAAGAGGAGGCTGCGTTTTTAATTCACTCGTGAAATGTAACTCAAGCACAGCGAGCGAGGCGGTAAGCACACACAGAGCTTCGGGTCCTTGGATCAGGGTGGCACCGGCGACCAGAGAGGAGAGTGTGTGTTCACACGTTTGCTACTGGGCTCGGATTCCTCACACGTTCAAAACTTAAATGGCAATCTTAAAAATAAAACTGCAGTGGCCCTGAGACTACCGATGAGGGTAAAACGCCCCAACATAATGCTACAAAGCTCTAAACAATGCAGAAATTGGCTAAGACTTGGGACGTCCATGTGTTCACTTACTTTGTATTTATTTAAAAATCCAGCTCCACGCCCTCCACCTGCTCCGGAGGCCGCCCAGGTGCGGGGCCTACAGAGGCTCTCGCATCCCAGGGCTTCCGTCTGCTGGGGAGAGAGACAACGAAAGGACCCCGGCCACAGACGCCACTTGGGGTGGCACAGGATGGCGTAAAAACAGCAACAGTGGGATCTAGGCGTGTTAGGACTGCTGGGGAAAGTGACCTTTGAGCCGGGACAGACAGACGGGGAAATCATCCACATGACGTGTTCACAGAAGAGTGGTCCTCGCTGGAGAAAGGTCACGTGCAAAGGTAAGAGAGACAGAGAAAGGGCATTTGGGATCCGGAAGTTCCGGGAACACAGAGTGTGTACGAACACAGGGAGGAGAGAGGAACCTGGGGTTCGGTAGCCAGTTCACATAAGATTCTGTAGGGCCTGGGAAGGCTCTCAATGACTTTAAACTAGAACATTCTGGATTTTCACTTTTTAAAGATTCGCATTGTGCCTTCCCACAGTCGGTGCCCCAGGCAACCTCGCCTTCCCGGTCCTCGTCCGAGCAGAGACTTTGGTTACGAACTGAGATGCCTTAACCACGCCCCGTCTGCCCTTCTTATCCATGTGTGGACGACCTGTCGCTAGGAGACGGCTCTGGGTCTATCGAGGATGCGGAACCCAAATGCTTTCCCTGGAGTCGGTCTTACCGTCAGCCCGAAATAGGCCCCGTGGCTACGACACGGCAGCATGGCACAGGGAACGCTCCCTTTCATTTGCGCCTTGCTAACATTTAAACGGCGACGGCAAATTACACAAAACGTGACGGACACACGGTCATCAGCCTGTGACGAGCTCTAGCTGAACCTTATTTTTGTGACGAAAGATGCTTCAAGATTAATTCACGTAGCTATCGACAGAGAAGCCGGAGGAGCGCGGGGCCGCCCAAGCTGCGAGCTTGTCGTCGTTGGGGAAACTTCCAGGAACTGGGCTTCTTCCTGGCCTCCCTCCTCCCTCGGGGCTGGAAGCCACCGTGGGGATGAGGGCGCCCTGCCTTGAACTCGGAACAGGTTTCTGTGTTTCCTTTCTAGTGAGTAACAGCCGTCTGCTACGATGCGTGACGTACATTTTATTTCAAAATGCAAGGTGGAGAGACCACGCCCAGGGTCTCTATTAGCCTCCCAGCTATATTGTTCTGAGAAGTGCCATTTATATGGCTTCTACCTCTGCATCATATATAGATTTATGAATATACAAGTGGCTTACAAATATGTGAATTGCATATAAATCACATATAGGTAGAATCTATGAATACCAAGTTTATATATCAAATTTTTATGTAAAATTTAAAATATATATATATACACATTTGTTCATATAGAGTACCAATTAGAGTTACCTGTAATTACAATTGACGTGGTGTGCTCATGCTAACTCTTCGCTCAAATTCATGAAGTAAAACTGAATAAAATCCCAGCGCTCCAGATCAATATCCTCATTTTCACCTACACACATACAGATCTAGCACGCTAAATATTTCAGGGAACTCAATATTTAATGAAGGGACCAGTAAGATATTTTTAAAACCTGTTTCAAAGGAGAATTCACAGAAAATACATACAAAATCAGAGATAATAAAATGAATTTGCAAACAGATTCAAAAGTAGTCAGTGTCCACAGAGCAACAGTCCATTGCATCTCCTGCAGTAGAGTTAAATAACCTCACACCATCGGAGGGAAGCACATCCGTGATGAAAAATTGCACTGGTTCATCCACAACACGCTTAGACTGTCTAGTCTGGAAGTACCAGGCACCTTTATCACAAAATCTCCTTCAAAAACAAAGCACAGCTAAGCACATATTAAGAGAATTTTGGAAAGAAGGACAGGAAATTCATTTGCATTGCAATGGTCAGGAAGGATCTGCACGGTCCTTCTTTTCCTACAACCTGCGGAGTTGTCAAATAGCTCAGAGACAATGAAAGACACAGACCTTTCATTTCAAATATCCGTGTTTGGCTTGCGAAGTTTACAAATGTAAGTCTTTTCAGGCTCATTATACTGTGTTTTCTATGTTTGCTCACATTTTGAAATCTTCAGTAATAAAAAAAAATTAGGTTTTTAAAAATACCAATCAATAGGATGTGATCAAAAGATCGACAGGTGTGGACAGGTTCCATGGCTTCCACCTCACAGCTGGTCTCACTGTGTGTTTTGACATGATAGCAGACATCACAGCAAGTCAAGCTTTCAAATGTTAAGTTGCAAACACTTGGTCCCTATTGGTAAGCACTGTTCTGTCTTGATTTCATTTTTATCCAACACAGAACGGTCTACATGCCCCTCTGCCAGAATGCGAGTTTTCAGCCCTGTTACCTGTGTGCCAGCCATACCTTGGTACACGGCTTTGAATCCAGGTGAGCCAATGCTGTCGTCAGACTGCAGATGTAGCCACATCTGGTTGCTCATGCTCACGATGAGGTCAGGGACACTGGAGCCCGTGAGTCTGCATGGAAGAGAAACCGCGAAACTTTTACGACGGGCAAAAAAATATGTCGACTTTCACCTCAAAGGAGGGTCTTGCTGCCGAAACAACCAAACTGTATATGTACTCACACCTCGCAAGACCCTCCTTCAGAGGATCTTTTATATAACCACTTGCGACTTATTTTAATATTTAAACTTCACTATCACTGGCATTTTTACAGCAATGGTTCTACTCTATGAGTGCAAATTTGCATCCTATATTTTAAAAATCAAATTAGGGCAACCAAACATCCCACTTGGCTGGAACTAAGAGGCTTCCCCAGGTGCAGGATTTACAGTGTTCACACAGAGAAAGTTCTGGGGAAAAAATGGGACCGTGCGTCCTGCGTGACTGGGAGACACCCCACTGCTGTGTGACTTCACAACATCGCACCGTCAAAGGGAGAGCAGCCCCACAGTGAGAAATGGCGCTGGTTCATTCACAAAATTATTGGATTGTCTGGTCTGGAATTATCATGTGCCTTTATCACAAAATCTCTTATAAAAATATATCGCAGGCAATCAGACATTCAGAGCGTCTTGAACAGCGGAACAGCATGCGTGGCCGAAAGGGATGTGGCGGCATGTACTGGACTCTCCTTGTGCACATCACATCCACGCCCGGGTCACGTCGGGTGGAGGTTTCAATGACGCATTTGTTGTGTATTGACAAAGCCGTCACACAGGGGCTGCCGTCAGCCGGAGAAAGGAAACACTAAATCCATTGGCTGGACTCAGCACGCTGACAGGAAAGCAAGTCGAAGTAGAAAAAGTGCGAGGGGAAAAAATCAATTTGACCAAAACAAATGCCCCTAATCAAATAGGAAGCTTTGCTTTCAGCAGAGACGTTTCGGGAACTAGGAACACATGATTTCCCCGTCAATCCTATCACCTGCCTGTCAGCCCGGCTTCTCACCGTGGGCGGCACGGAATACCCGAGTCTTTCAAGGAAGATGAACAATAGTCATTACCTGCGAAGTAACTCGTGCCGTGTTGCGCCCAAATTGAAAAAAAGGGGAAGTATTTCAGTGGGTGATGTGTGGTAACTAAATGCGCATTTCTCTCTGAACGTTTGCCTTGGTTGGCGCGATGGTCTGATTTTGTGTGGCTGCTTTGTTGCCTGTGTGTCTGGAGAGAGATTTTTCTTTCTCCCCTACGCATGCGTTTCACTGACCTGTAACAAACCAAAAAGTGCCCAGACCACGGCTATCCGGCTCGCGGACTTTCACGGTGAACCACCACACAGACCGACACGGCATCGCCCGCGCCCAGACGCCGTCCTGAGTCCTCCCGCCTTCCCAAAACACAGATCGGTTTCATCTGCTTTTAAAAGACTTCTATAAATGAAACCACGATTAGTTTCATCTGTGTTTTTAAAGATTCTATACATGACATCATACCGCGTGCAACACTTTGTTCAACATTATGCTGGTGAAATTCACATAATCGTTTGTAGTTGTGATTTCACTTCAATTTTTACGTGAAATTCACGTTGTGTATAAACGCAAATAGTGGCTGATCACCGTTTTTCTATTCTTAAAATTTGCATTGAGGTCACTGTGGGTACACGTGCAATAGGGGGAAATAATACAGCGAGATCACACCCATTCTTTACCTAGTTCCCCCAAAGGTAACAGTTTGCAAAACTGCCCGGTACCGTCACAGCCGAAACATTGACATTGATACAATCTATCTATCTTGCTCAAATTTTCCCTGTTTTATTTACACTCTGTGTGTGTGTAGATCTATTCAATGACATCACCTGTCTAGGCTCCCAAACCCACCCCTGCAGTCAATGCAGACTAGCTCCATCCCTGGAAATTCCCTGGTATTGCTAACACTGAAAGATGATTTGCTTAAACCAAAAAAAGTGATATTGTTACTCTTCGCAACCGCTTATCTGTTTGAAACAGGGTTTTCTTCTTACAACAATTTGCGACTGAAAAATAAAATAGACTCCGGCTTTGATAAAATACGGCAGGTCCTTGAATAATGTGGCTTCGTTCAACGTTGTTTCCTTGTAACATTGATGAGGAAAAAAAAAAATTGGTTCCCAGCAGGGGCCACTATCTGCGTGGAGTCTGCACCCCCTCCCCATGTCTGTGTGGGTGTCCTCCGGGTCCCAGAGCTCCCCACCACATCCCAGAGCTGCGCCCCTCAGGGAAACCCATGCTGAGCTGTTTCTCTGGTCCTGGGTCCCAAACCAGGTTGTCTGCCCCCAGTCTCTTTGCAGAGGGGTCTTCTGGGAGTTTTTTGTGCCATTTCCAGGGTTCATCCCCCCCGTCGGAGCGAGCGTGGGTGTGCGGTACGTACCCTGTGATGGACAGTGTCCTGTCCAGGGCTGGCTCCTGCCCTGGCCCTGAGCTACCAGGACGGGCCCTGGCCACCCATGACTCTGACCTGGAGTACGTGCCTTGGAAAAGGAAGGAATGAAGGAATACAAACGGTTGTCAGATAAAAACTGTCAAGCATACGATAATCACACAAATGCATGGCGATAAACAATACCAGTGTAGCAAAATGGCTCTTACAGCACATGAATATATGCAAATAAAAAACAAGTGGGGAAAATATTTAAAAAATACACGATGCCACAGGAAAGAGCTCAGAGAGCCGCTGCATTGCCTCGTGTTTGTTTTGCAACTACCTGTTGGGGGGAGGTGACCCTTAGTGTTTCCTTTGCAGACACTTGTTTCTTGATTTGACCCGCCACGGCCACCGTCACTCCCTGATTCACCAAAAATTGGGGAAATAAGTTATCTTCTGTCATTTTAGTGACCGTTCCTTGATGTATGCATAGCTCACGTTTATTTCGATGTCTAGTGTTAGAAGTGTTTCGGTATTTATTCAGAAGTTTGGTGATTCTCCTGCCACCAGAAAAATACCTGCACCTGCCACAAAGCTGTCAAAACCTGAAACTGAGGCCGTGCGGCCCCTGCCGTGAGCAGCGCCTGCGTTCCACAGGCAGGGGCCTCACAGGAAGGACGTGGGCTAAACCACAGCGTTACATACTCGTGGTAACCGTAAACTGGGAAAGGGAGAAGTGAACCCCACCCCAACATAAAAACCGGCCCGACACCGAACTGCTTTGCAGTCTTCTTGGTTCCTGAATGTCCACTCATTTTATAAAGTCTTCAGAAAATGTAGAAGATGCATATTTAATGGCATATTTTAATTGACCTTTTTGCCTCAATTGGGTTGATGGCGTGTGAGCTGGAGATTGGTCCGGGCACACAAAGATACGACACAATCCGCTCAGGTACTTGGGCGCCTGGCAGACCCGTGCCTCGCAAGGGTGCAGGGAAGCACCCTCAGTGAGATTGAAGGACGCCCCGACACTAACCCTGGACGGACGCGAAACGGCCAGGGGCACCGTCAGAATCTGCCCAGTCATTTAACCAACCGAGGCAGAAGGAATCTAAACTCGGGAGACCGCATTTGCAATCCCAGGTCTTACACATCTGCAAATGCGGAATTAAGCTGACGCCAAAAGAAAGTCAGGTGAGTTGAAGGTTCTCAATCTACCCAGCACCCAGCCTGGGCTCCCGGCACGTGGCAGGTACCGATGACTTGTTTATTTCTACGGCGTGTAACACGAGACCACTACGGAGAGTGGAAGGGAGCAGGAATCTGATTTTTAAATCAAGCTAACTCTGAAAAATAAGCCAAGGGAATGGTTTCATTGAATAAATGGTATTATTACATACGATGTTAAAATTGAAGATAATTCTTACATAGGCTGACTTTGTTATAATTTCCTCATTGGTATCAACGTGAAATTAGAACAAGCTTCTGATTTCATTGGCTCTGACTCGCAGGCACATTTCATTCCGGGATGACAGAGTTTATTTACTGAGCTGGGATCCATTACAGCGGGTGGCAGAGAGGATGGCGTGAACCCCATCAATCACCTGCAAGCTCTATTTTAAATTCTCTGAACAGTGTCAGAATTACAAAGTGTTCATGTGTAGAACGGCATGAAAAAGACCCAATCCAAACCTCTTGATCTTGTAGATCAAAGGGTGGGGGGAAATTGGCTAAGGCCCAAAATGAAGATTTTATTTATTTTTTTTTATTTTTACAGGCTTCATTTACTGAGTGCAGCCTGGACTATTTAAAATATACGGACCATACGTCCTCCTGACATGGAGACCTTTTTTTTTCAATACCCTTCCCCCTAGACACAGGGATGAACCCTGGAAATGGCACAAAAAGCTCCCAGAAGACCCCTCTGCAAAGAGACTGGGGGCAGGCAACCTGGTTTGGGACCCAGGACCAGAGAAACAGCTCAGCATGGGTACCCCACAAACAGAAGGCCACCCAGACCTGGCGATTCCCACCCCTGACCAGGAAACAGAAGGCTCCCAGGTAAGCCCATTCCTCCGTCAAATGCGCCTGGTGCCTGTCTGACCACCCGACGGGCTGGTACCCCCACAAGGGGAGTTCGTTAAGGAGCCACACCAACAACTATCCTCCAGAGGAAGGGGAGACTAGGGCTCCCTTTGCGATGGACGGATGTTGAAGACATGCACAGAGTTTGAATCCCTTCTGCCTTGGCTTGGCAAATGGCTAAGCAGGCAGGAGCTGCAGGACACACACAGCTGCACTAACGCCCTGATGGAGGAAGGCTCTTTGCCGCTGCAGACCTGGCACCAGGTGTCTCCTCCTCGCCACGAGACACAGGTGGAAGGGGTGGGACAGGTGAGGGCATAGGGGAAGGGGGACCCCACCAATCATTTGCCAGCGACAGACATCTCCCCCACCCTGCCCCACCCACACTGAGCCTGGAAAACCCTCTGCCCCTGCAGTCAGCACCAGCACAGACCAGCGGGCAACTCTCGGGGCGCCAGATCCACCAGGCTGCCTAAGACAGCCCCGAAAGCCCCTGACAGTCAAACCGCCACGGGGCACTCAGCCCACAGAAACAGGCTGAGACCACGTGCCAAGCCCAATCGCGACGCTCCCCTGCTGAAACGGAAGGTTGCATTTAAAGAGTACCCAGCATTTCCTTCCAAGAGTCAAGCAAGGAAGCTTCCAGGTAGGAGGCAGAGAAGGGAAATCCAACCACGGACGGACTCTCCGTGAAGACCAGAGCTCTGGCGTTTGAGTCTGATCGGTGTCGTCTGTGGTCTGCAGGGGCAGAAGAAAAATCGTTTGGATCATGTGATTCTGGAGTTTTAAGAACCTAATTCCTAATTGGTTTGATTTCTGATTATAATTTCTAATGATAAAAAAGTGCATTTTTTCTGTCTAGAGAGCATTTAAGTTGATATCTTCATGTCTTCATGCCTAACATGAATTGCTCAAGCTTTCCTTCCTCCAAAGTGCTGAACATTTAGCGATCGAGTCAGTGATCACATCAAAGATATAGAAACACACACACACACACACACACGTGCATCTGTGTTTGGTGTGTGCTTTTTGACGGCTGTTCAGCAGTCTTTTGATAAAAAGAGAATGATGCCCTGTGGCTTGGGACCAGTGGGTAACAGCAGGGAGAAACAGAGTCACGGCCACACCAGGGTTGGGACGGAATTGAGGAGCAAGAAGCAGTTTCAACACAAGTGGATCGAGCCAGTGTGAGAACCAGCCGGTGTCCTCATCTTAATCTCACACCGAGCCAGGCAGAGGCTGCCCTGCTCGCTCGCAGACTTCCCTGACATCGACCATCCACCCTGCAGAGGGACGGGCGTTTAGAAACCGTGACCTGTGCCTGCGGTCCACAGCCCGTCCCAAATTAATGACATCTCCCGGCCACCACCAGCTAATCACCGCCAAGGCCAGGGGGGGAAGCCAGGTGAGGCGAAATCTCCCCATGTGATTCTTCTACAAATTAAATTCAACAACATTATCAATATACACGCCTGGAAAGACCTCGACAGAGATTCGCTAAGTGAGTTATTTAATTTTAAGTCTGACATACTGCAGCTATGACCTGTGCACATACATCCGTCTCTTGGGGAGACTGGGTTATTCAAGGAACCCCTTAATGTTCAGGGATTCTATTTTGTGTGTGGCTGGCCTGAAAGTTACGAAAGTAAAAAGCCGTTAACAGAAATTGGAATTTTTGAAAGCATATTTAGTGTGAGTTATCTCCTCCCTTTTAGGCTACCTTGCTTTCCAAATTTCTCTTAAAAATTGTGATCTGAGTAGGACTCCATAATTCCCTCAAGAAGGAAACCCATGAAATATTAAATCTAAAGCAGTGAATGCCAGTCTGCCATAAAGGAGTTTTTTTTTAACTTCTCTTTTATTTGAAATGTGTGTCATGAGACTCCATGATCCTATATGCTGACTAGTATTTAAACTATCCTAGCGTATCGGTCATTTCTCCAGTCAGATTATAAATTGCCTGCTGATAAGGTCCGGCACACGAGTACTCAACGGTATTTGTTGATGTGTTGTCTGAAACTACCTGTCTGTTCAAGGAGACCAGCTGTGGTTCCCGGGATGTGTTCTTTTCTTCTTCGGTAATTTGGTTCACTAAGAAAATACATCAGTGGCTTTTCTTTTTCCTCCGCTGCAGCTGATTAAATGCCCAACTGATCTTTGTTACATGATATTTCCCAAAGGGCATCTCAGTTTGATTCAGTTGGCTATTTAGTTTTTCATTTATAGTTTTGAGCTATTGAGAGGAGGTTCTAATAACACTTATGTCAACGTAATACATAGTTTGCTACCGCTTTCTTAACAACAAATAGCGCTAAAAAAAATGAGTGTGTGATTTTGGACCTTTAATAGTAACCTGAGGGATTTTATAAGGGATCACTTTGCTACATTTATATTTTAAAGTTTGCATTTATTTAAAATTTTTACTCATTTATTTCAGTGACGTCTTCCCCTTAAATTAGATGTTACGGTGATAATTATGCGTGTGGGTTACATTCCTCGGCTCTCCGGAGCTTTTGCATGCATTGTACCATTTTTCTCTTTACCACGGGCAGGGCAGGTTCATCATACATATTTTATAGCCAGGAAAACAGAGGGAGCGAGAGGTGAAATGACTCCCCTCAGGGTCACAGCGACAGTAAATTGCAGAGCTGGAGCCAGCAACCCCGTCGTTGACTTCCCGGCCCGTTTCTGTGAACCGTGTCCTTGTATCCCTGCTCACAAGCACTGCCCGGCAGCACCTGTGACCGCCACCTCGGAAGCTTGCCAGCAATGCGGATGTCTGGGCCCCGCCCTGCAGGACTCTGTGTTTTTAAAAATAAAGAAATCAATGTACAAAACAATGTAAGAAAAATTTGGTGAGGGTGTGGGAAAATAGGGACCTCCACGTCCCACCGTGGTTTATATTAACTTTGGGGAGGACAGTGGCAAAAGCATCATAAGGTAAATGAAGACGCCCATTTACCCCAAAACTTCCCTGCTGGAAAATTCCCTGAAGGTGTCTGAAACAAGAGCACCGGTGCACAAT
>CAUYRT010031176.1:0-15453 GCA_963574885.1 Lepilemur ruficaudatus
CTCCTGGGCTCAAGTGATCCTCCTGCCTCAGCCTCCTGAGTAGCTGGGACTACAGGCATGCACCACCATGCCCGGCTAATTTTTAGTTGACCAATTAATTTCTTTCTATTTTTAGTAGAGACGGGGTCTCGCTCTTGCTCAGGCTGATTTCGAACTCCTGACCTTGATCGATCCACCCGCCTCGGCCTCCCAAAGTGCTAGGATTACAGGCGTGAGCCACCATGCCTGGCCTGAGAGGACTTTTGACCCTAACCCACTACCTGTGTAATTCTGCTCCCCTAGCAACTGCATTCTCTGATATGCAAATGTGTTACCCTGACAACCAGTAATTCAGATCTGTGATTACAAAAACCTGTGTGAACCTAACCATATTGCTAGACATTCACAGGGATATGTCTAGTCACCTAAGTACCCCACTGTGATTATTCTGATCTTTTTATATAAAACTATAAACTATACCTTAGTCTCTATGTATTCTTTTATTCTCTCTATTTCCTATCAATTTTCTTTTTTTCTTTCCCAATAAGAAAGTTGCATTCTACCTATCAATTTTCTTATCCTCTGTGACGACCCTTATCTGAGGTACTTGGCTCCACGGGGAGGAGTAGCTGACCTCCTTGTGGGCCTGCCACGCTGCAGCCTCTTTTCCCCCTGCAACGGGAGCCTTCAGAACCAAGACCCAAAGATACAAGCAAAATGACCCATTTTTATGTGTAGGTTTGGTGAAGAATGGACAGCCATGTAGACAGATGACTGGACAAAGAGTATGAGCGAATGCTAGTAGGCTGAGCTGGGGAAACCCGGCAAGCCCTGTCACTGCAGATTCTTCTTGGCCTCTCTGTGTAGCTCTTCTTCTTCCCAGGTATGGGGCAGGCCCCTTTCTGGAATGGGAGTCTTCTAACCTAAGGTAGGTCAGAAAATTTCTTTTTTTATTTTTTTTTTGAGACAGAGTCTCACTGTGTTGCCTGGGCTAGAGTGCTGTGGCATCAGCCTGGCTCACAGCAACCTCAAACTCCTGGGCTCAAGCAATCCTTCTGCCTCAGCCTCCCAAGTAGCTGGGACTACAGGCATGTGCCACCATGCCCGGCTCATTTTTTTTTCTATATATATTTAGTTGGCCAATTAATTTCTTTCTATTATTAGTAGAGACAGGGTCTCACTCTTGCTCAGGCTGGTCTCGAACTCCTGACCTTGAGCGATCCGCCCGCCTCGGCCTCCCAGAGTGCTAGGATTACAGCAGAAAATTTCTTTATGGCTAGCTCTTACACAGAAAGGTGGGGGAATAGTAATATTTTTAGGTTTTATGGCTGGCTTTGACAAGAAAGGCTTCTGGTTTCTATGGCTCACCTGGGGGAATTCTAGTTTCTATGGCTTGTCTAAGAAGGAGAATGAGGGGCTAGAGACAGGAGGACAGGAGATCACAGAGAAACTTTACTTCTGAGCCCTTCACTTTGGGGTACCATTTTCTGAGCCTCAACAAGATACACAAGCCTAGATCTTTCCTTTCATGGCCCTCTCTTATTGTCTCACCCGGGGTTGTCTGCAATTCAGAGTCCTTTGCGTTTTCCCAGATTTCTTCTTATGTAAGAACAAAACAATATCCCAAGAAATCCTTCTGAACTGTGAACTTACTTTTTAGATTGCTTTCTCCCCCATGTAAGACTTCCTGTATTTATTCAAATTCCCTTCCCAATAAATAGTTATCTTTTACTGGGCTCTAGAATTTCTTCCCATTTTGTCCTTCTATGACTCTAAGATGACTTATTTTATTTAATTTTTTTGGAGACAGAGTCTTGCTCTGTTGCCCAGGCTGGAGTGCAGTGGCATCATCATAGCTCACTGCAACCTCAAACTCCCAGGCTCAAGCAATCCTCCTCCCTCAGCCTCCTGAGTAGCTGGGACTATAGGCACAAGCACTGCCATGTCTGGCTAATTCTTTTATTTGTTTGTGGAGATGAGGTATTGCTATGTTGCTCAGGATGGTCTCAAACTTCTGGCCTCAAACAATCCTCCCACCTTGACCTCCCAAAGTGCTAGGATTACAGACAGGCATGAGCCACTACACAGGCCTAGGATGACTTTTAACCATTGTCCCCTGGAAAATTCTATTTGGGTTTATTGAAAAGTTTCATATTAATGAGGAAATTTTAAAAGGCCCACATGTTTTTAAAAAGGGCTTTCTGACACTTTTTTTCTTTTATTCTTTCTCTTTTTTTTCAGGACCATTAGGTAAGAGTTTATTAAAATTCTTTTTTTTATTTCAAAATTTTATGGGGCTACAAAGGTTTTTTTTTTTTTCTTTCTTTTTTTTAAACTCTAGTGAACTCTACACAGTCTGGAATAGTAGCATCCTTACAAATATTTCCTTGAGGCCAAGGAAGGGGAAGTTTGGCAGCTGTTTCCATGGGAACCCTGGCTGGGAGTCAGGGGCATCTGAGGGAGGCTGAGTGTCTGGAGACCCTGCATACCCGAAAGGGATGCAGAGGAGGGGGGCTAAGAACCAGGTATTGATCTTCGCAGTCTGACTGGCAAGAAAGGAGGGCAGTGGGGGAGAACAAGATTCACGTTTTGAGGACAATGTACTTGGAGATCATAGTTACTATGCAAACCAAATGCAAACGAGGAGCTGGCCAACTATTGGTTTCTTATGGGTGGAGCCTTTAGGAAAATTCTTCTAGAGACCACTGCTCAAAGAAAGGTACTTACAGTCTAATTTTAAAATATAACATATTGTAGGAAAGTTTTTTTTTTCCCCCTATTCTAGTTGGGTTGGAGGATCCTCCACCTCCCCTCCCCGCTCGCTCGCTCGCTCAGGTTGTTGACTGCTATTTTCTCTGGGCTGCAGGTCGGAAGATCCCCCTCCCTCCCACCCTGGGCAAATAGAAAAACGAATGAGACTGAGTGTGCAAAGCGTGGAGACGCTTCCCTTCACCCCCACCTCCACCCTCAAGATAAGGGTTCTTTCAGGCATCGCTATCATAATTACGGGGTAAGTTCCTCAACCGGTAACTGGACCTCAACCCTCAGTCATTTCCAGCAGAAGGAAGGATATGGCTTTTTCTCTGGCCCAAAGCAAGGCGTTCCAACAGGGAAAAGTAACGACCATCTGCAAAAACCCTCACCCGAGTGGGGAGTGGGAAGCTTGGCTCCCGGGTTTGCAGAGCACAACTTAACGCCAGCGCCCTTCTCCTTCCCCACGCAACGGCAAGGCGGGCGGGCGTCGGAGGGGCTGGGAGAAGAGGGAGGGAAGGAGGACGGGGAGGAGAGAGGTGGAGGGCGGCCGGGGTTCCAGCAGCCGCCCCGCCCTCGGCTCGCGGCGGATTCGGAGCTGCGGCTGCAGCCGGGGCCGGCGACTGCCTGTCCGGCAGGGTCTGGCCGAGCCTCGTGTCGCCGTGCAGTGCGCCGGGTGTCCGGGAGATGGCTTCTCCCCTCTCGCCCGTTGCTCCCGCTATTGTCTCCCCCGGGGTGGCCTGACTGCGAGCTCGCGCACGCTCTCGGCGGAGAGCACTGCCTCCCCCGCCCCCAGCTGGTCCTCGCGCCCTCTGCTGCCTCTTCCCCTGTCCCAGGGACCCTGAGGCCGGCGCGTAGCCGGGAGACGGGAGAGGCCGGGAGGAAGCGGCGTGCGACCGGCCAGCTGCACATCGCGCTGGTGCGAGAGGCGCCTGGAGCCGCAGAGCGAGCCGCGGAGGCGCGGAGCGAGCAGCCCACGTCGCCGAGCACACGACACGTCGGGTCTTGCAGCACAGCCAGCAGCGAGCGCAGGTAGGACACGCACCCGGCCGGCTGCACCAGCCCCGGGGTCTGCGAAGTGCCCCCGGAGCGGAGGCAGCAAGGCGAGGGGCTCTCCCTCCAACATGGCAACAGCGGAGGTGCAACAATGGAAGCGACCGAGGGTCCTGGCGCGGCCGAGCGGCGGACGCCGTGGGAGCCTGAGCTCCAGCCCGCGGCGCGGAGCAGGTTGCCCCCCACCCCCTCCCCGTTCCGGCGGCCTCGGGGCCTTTCGGGCTGCCGGCAACCCCCATCCCCACCCCCTTCTCTCTAAACACACTTCCTGGCTCCCAGCTGCTGGGCGACCTGAACCAACCAATGGCTTTGGGTTTGTTTGTTTAAGATGAGAAATAAAAAGCAAAACCTGTCCTGAGGTCGGGGTAGTGCCTTCCTGTGCAGGGGGTGAAAAGTCAGCATCTGGCCTGGGGAATATGTACATTTTTTAGCCAGGCACAGGGTAGAATTGGCTTCTCCCTTATAAGGATACTGCAGCAAAAGGAGACAGAAAGCTTGGAAGAGGGAGAGGGACCCTCAGGCCTGAGTCCCCCTGTGCTCAGGGAAGGCGCTGCTCTCCTGGCCTGTATTTGTCTCTCATTTTCAGCTCCCGACAGCGGTGGCTTTGATGTTGGGGAGCAATCGCAGAAGGAAACCCAAGCAAGGCGGCCAAGCTGGTGTGGGGTGGGGTAGGGTGGGGAGCCCAGGGGCTTGGCAGGCTCCTGGGTTGTGGGAAGAGGTTACCAAATGTATGAGGTTAGTTAGTGCACACACCCTAGTTGGCTAAAGCTGGAAACTGTGTGTGTGTGTGTGTGTGTGTGTGTGTGTGTGTGTGTGCGTGCTATCTGCCATTGCTCTTGCTCCTTCAGGCCAGCCTTCCCTCCCTCCATCTCCCACCCCCTTTTGGGGTCTTTGTGGCTTCCCTGCCCCATTCCTACCAGTCAGTCATGCCTGGGATGGAATCCCTATTGTCTCTGGCTGTCTTAATGTTTTTTTCTCAACTGTGTTGGGGAGTTTTGTACACTGGGCTGGCTGGTCCCAGCATGGCATCGGATTCTTTAGCACACAGCTACCCAGGCTCCCAGAAGTGGGCCAAATCCGCCCCTCCTCTCTCTAAACTACCTGACTCTCTGGGATGTGGCCAGGCAGATGTAAGCAATTTGCACTGAATTCCAACCCTTAATCAATCCTGAATGAAAACTTGCTTTATTACTGCTTTAGGCCTTGGAAAGATATTAGAAAGACAAATGGACTGGGGGTGGAAGCCTTGACCCCCAGATACTCCCCCCTCCCCACATTCCAGCTGTAGATCCCAGAACAGAGGGGCAATGAGCCTTTGGAATCAATCGCAACTCCTCTGGAGCCTGGCAGTCACATCTGGGGTTGTGTCCATGGAAAAATTAAGTCGAGGCACATTTTATAGCCTTGCCTGGCAGCCAGCGTCTGAGGAGACGGTGGCTCTGAGCTCGAGCCCTGGACCCAGGCTGTGGCTGCTTCTCTTTTGGCCTTTGGGTGAGCCCAAGGTTTGATTTCCATGGCTCTGAGCTTGCTGCTGAGTGTACATGGGTGTATATGTCTAATCAAGCTCTCAGCCCTGGTCAGAAGGCAGCTTGTCCATTATGTCTCCGCTGAAAGAATGGGTGAAGGAGGGCCAAGGGGGTGTGCTGGGTGAGGAAGGGTGAGTTTATCTGGGACCCTGGTTTTTTCCCTGGGGCGCTCCTCTGGGCTTGCCTGGTCGTCTGGAATGCTTGTGATCTTTGCCATGTCCTAGTAACACTCTGGCAGATATTCCACACCCTTGTGGGCCTTTGGTTCCCTCTCAGTGATGTCTCCACCCTTCCTAGGGCTGGTGCTTTGCAGGTATCTCATGTCCTTCAGCCTGGACAAGCCTGCCTGAGCCAGCAGGAAGAAAAATGCGGGGGTCTTCATTCCCTTTGGGGGTTTATAACTGCCCATTAACTTCAGGCTTCTGATGCTCCCAGGATGTGAACTTGGACATAATAATGTGAAATAGTAGAGAAACAGTGTCAGGAGGTCCAGCTTTGGGTCCTGATGTGAGTTACTTCCTAGATGTGTGAGCATGGGAATTTGTGAATCTGTCTAAGATTTAGTTTGCATATTTGTAAAATGGAAGGGGGGATGGCTCACAGGATTGTTTTAAGGATGAAATACACTGCTTACTGTGAACTGTATGCATGCTTTTGTCATGTAAGCAAAAGCCTCTAAAAACTGCAGAGTATTGTACCAATGTTAGTTATTCATCCTGGGTGTAGCCTCCATCCTAAGGGAGGGAGAGCTGTTGGGGGTGGGGCTGGGGTGGGGTCTGCAGGGCATGGAGTAAGGAATGTTTTGGAACTCTTCCTTTCTGGCTAAGGGAAGAGTGATGTGACAATACCAAGGTAACTCCTGTATTCCTTGGGTATTTCTCTTTAAATAGGTTTGGCAGAATGGGAACTGGGAGAGAAGGAAAGGCTGCTTAATGATATTCATAGGGAATTGGGGAGGGACAAACACCTTCCAGAGGCTGGCTACTGCCAATAGGCAGGGTAATGCTGAGCTGGCACATAATATAATAGCCAGCACTTACTGATGTCAGCTAGTAAATGACAGAGGTGGGATTTGAAGCAGGCAATTTCACTCCATACCCTGCGCGCATAGCCTCGATGCCACTATCAGATAGGTATCGGGTTATGGGAGAACATAAAGGCGCAGCTGAGTTGCAGAATTCATTGTAGTGGATTCCTTGAATGCCCATGAGATGTCACCAGCCTAGGGTATGCCTTAGATAATAGAATTCTCCAGGATAGGGGCCCAAGAGGATAATTTCCTCCGCCCGACCCCAGGCCAGCCTAGTACCTCCTTAATTCCCAGTTTTTTGGGGGTCAAGGCACATATGTGTGAATTCCTTGGGCTCCTGTCTTGCCTGCTTTTCTGTGCTTTTTCATTTCTATCCCTACCTTCCGAGGAAGGAGAAGAGGGGATAATCTGATCATGTCATTTTGCCACCTTCTGAGCAACTCTGGTATGAGGTTTGGGATTTGGGGTGCCTTGAGGAAATTAAGGCAGATTTCTTGTTTTGGTATTTCTGTATCTGCTTTATTTTGCATCTGTTTTATAAAACAAAGCTTGAGGGACTATCCTTGCATTTCCTGTGATCTCATAAAGCATTAGAACTGAAAAGAACCTTCTCAGGGAGATCTCGTCCCTGAGAAGAAGCGACTCTCCCAAGGTCCCACGGTCACTAGCAATGCTGGGACTGAATACTCACCCACAGATCACAATATGACCCGTGAAACGATCTACCCTTTGGCACCTTGGAGTCTTGTGTCCACCCTATTAGTAGCTTTGTTGTTGGGAAATTCTCTTGCCTCAGAACGCGGGTGATGGAATCCACTCACCCCACATCACCACGCTGGTTCATGCGACTGCGGAAGCAGAAGACTTTGTGCTGTGGGGAGCAGAGCCCCTCAGTGTATAGAGAACGGGGAGCAGAGAGGTTCTCAGCAGTCCTGAGGCAGAAATAACAACCTGTGGCTGAAGGAATCTTTAGCAGTTCACGTCCCCTTCCCGATAGCGGAGGCTCCACAGTGTTTCAGAGAAGCCTCTTTGGAAAACTCTTATCCTTCTTTCCACCTTAATTGTATCTCTCCTACCACTATTCCTTCTTCAAAACATTGCTTAATTCCCTTCTTCCCAACCTTCCTGTTTTAACGCTGGCCAACTCTAGTCACTTTGGGACTAATCACTGTCATCCCCGCAGATTTCTCTCAGGCACTGGTTTCTTTTCTTTGGGCAGCTCTGCCTGCCATGCTTTGTGTCTGCGTCTGCATCTCTGCCCCTGTGGGTCCTGTCCTAGAGGTTAGATTCTACATTATCTCCCTCTTTTCTTCTTTTTTTTTTTTAATTTCAGAATATTAGGGGGTACAAACATTTTGGTTACATGTAATGCCTTTGCCTCGCCCAAGCCAGGGCCAGAAGTGTGCCCTTCCCCCATACAGTGCGCTCCGTCTCCATTAGTTATGAGTTTACCCCCCCCTTCTCTTCTTGTAACCTCCCCACAGCAGAGGTGGGTGCCCAGGATGAGAGCTGCTTCATACACGTCGCTGGGCCCCATGCCTGGCTAGGCCATGCCCACCAGGAATAAGCTTGACTGGAAGCTTTCCCTCCAGCCAGGTCTTTTTCTCAGACTAGTTGGTATCCTTTGCAGGAAACCAGTGGGCATAAGGGTGAGAGAAGGAGTAGAGGGCCGAGGAGATTCCGTTTTGAGGAAATGCTGTAGTTTGCCTTGCCAGGTGGAAGGAATAGCTCTGATGTCTTCTTATCTCCGGTCACAAACTAACTTAGAGCCCAGATAATAGGAATGATGGGGCCCTTCAACTGTTGACGTCTCCCAAGAGCCCTGCTTTTCTGAAAGCAGAGCATCTGCCACGTTCCTGACTTGCCGTGCCGTGACGTCTGGCAGAGGGTAAAGGAAGTGGAAGTGAGAAGGAGCACCAGTGGAGTGCATTTAACTCTGACCAAGAAAGGAGAGATTGTTTGCAGATTGGATGTTATGGGAACCTGGAAGAAGGCAACTATATTTTCCCAAAGAGCATTATAGCCAGGGATATCAAATTTTCACTCTAGACTTTAAGGAGGCAGATGTTTTTTAAATTAAGAAAGAATATAGATATCCCATGAAGATATACAAGTAATTGATTTATCAACTAAAAATAATATTAATAAATAAAAATTAAAAATTTCAAAAATAAGTTAAATTCCATTAAAAAAGAGAGAGGCTAATCTGATTGCAATGGTGTTTACGACTAATTGATGACTAGTTACAGATTTCTTTGTTCTTTCTCTACTCTCACTGCTTCACTTGACTAGCCTTAGAAAAAGAGAGAGAGAGAAGATACAGTTCCTCGATAAGAGACTTTGAAATATAGAGTGGTTCCGAAGAGTTGGCAAATTCTCAGAGTGCACTTTTGACTATGCTGTTGCAGATGATTCCAACAAGGAAGGCAAAAGTTCAAGTACTAAGAAAGGCAAGAGCACATGGTAAAGATAGTCACCAGCATTGTGTGTCAGTCCACCTATAGTGTTTTTTTTTCTCTTGAGACAGAGTCTCACTCTGTTGCCTGGGCTAGAGTGCCGTGGCGTCAGCCTAGCTCACAGCAACCTCAAACTTCTGGGCTCAAGCTATCCTCCTGCCTCAGCCTCCTGAGTAGCTGGGACTACACGCATGCGCCACCATGCCCGGCTAATTTTTTCTATATACGTTTTTAGTTGGCCAATCGATTTCTTTCTATTTATAGTAGAGACGGGGCCTCACTCTTGCTCAGGCTGGTTTCGAACTCCTGACCTTGAGTGATCCGCCCGCCTCGGCCTCCCAGAGTGCTAGGATTACAGGCTTGAGCCACTGCACCCGGCCTACCTATAGTGTTTTGAACATAATCTTATAGTTTCTTCTTCTCTCCCAACGTTGGAGGAAGTGGCTGATGATGAAATTGTCTCTTCTCCCTTTACAGATGAGAGAACTGAGGGTTAGCAAGATTAAGGAACATGCCTCGGATCGTACAATTAATTAGAGAAGAGCCAGAGCTTGAGTCTAGGTCAAGACTCCAGAACCTTTGTTCCTTCTGTGCTATGCTAAAGGGACCTGTGAGAAAAAAAAAATGCCCACAAGGTCCAAATCCTGAAGGAGATGGTCCTTCCCTGAGAGCCAGGTAACAACAGAAGGGGCCCTTAAAGTTATCTCTGGCTAGGTGTGGTGGTGTGCACCTGTACTCCCAGCTACTTGAGAGGCTGAGTTGGGAGGATTGCTTGGGCCCAGAAATTCAAGACCAGCCTGGCATATGTAGTGAGACCATATCTCTAAATAAAAATTAAAAAGTCCTTATCCTAGTGGAGTTTGTGTCTGAGAAATCTTAGTTCACTAAGAATAGTTAATAAATAACTAATCGTTCTTAGTTCACTAAGAATGGTTCACTAAGGAGTTAACCACGCTTCTGTATTTTACTGGCAGGAATTCTATACTGGTAGATCAGGGAATCATTTGGAGGTGTACTCTGGCTGAATTCAAGGAGAGTTTGAGAAGGACTCTTGTGATATTCCTATA
The DNA here is from genome assembly GCA_963574885.1 of Lepilemur ruficaudatus. Taxonomy (NCBI): domain Eukaryota; kingdom Metazoa; phylum Chordata; class Mammalia; order Primates; family Lepilemuridae; genus Lepilemur; species Lepilemur ruficaudatus. The sequence continues at coordinate 9,863 of CAUYRT010031176.1, forward strand.
GATACTATAAGGTGGAGACGAAAGGTGGGTTAATTATTCATTCAACAAAAACCAGGCTAAGTGAGGTAGCTCACACCTGTAATCCCAGCACTTTGGGAGGCTGAGATGGGAGGATCACTTTAGGCCAGGAGTTGGAGACCTGTCTGAGCAACATAGTGAGACCTGTCTCTACAAAAAATAGAAATATTAGCCAGGCATAGTGGCACACACCTGTACTCCCAGCTACTCAGGAAGTTGAGGTGGGAGGATCGCTTAAGCCCAGGATTTTGAGGTTGCAGTGAGCTATGATGATGCCACTGCACTCCCGCTTGGGCAACAGAGTGAGACCTTGTCCAAAAAATTAAAAAAATCTAGAATGCCTATGCTCATTCATTCTTACATTCATTCATTCATCAAATGAGGGCAGAGAAGTTAGCAGAGAGATAAGAACATGGCTGTGGAGCCAGCTTACTGGGGTCCAAAGTCCGGCTCCCCCACTAACAAGCTGTGTGACCTTGGGAAAGTTACTTAATTTATCTGTGCTTTAGGTGGGGGCAATAATATTAGCAGAAAAAAAATTGTAAAAATGAAGAGTTAATTAATGAACTACTTAGAGCAATGCCTGATACACATAAATGGTGGCTTAGTAGCTAGTGGTTGTTAGAATTATATCATTCCTCAATAGCAGGCTATGCTAAACCCCAGGGATACAACCTTGCATTCAGTGTAGTCCCTGACCTTGAGGGAACCACATTGTCCCTCCCAAAATGCAGGGAAATGGATGAGTTTCTTCATGGAGTGGGGTAATCCCAAGGCTCAGTATGAGTCCACTGTGATATGGCACCCCAAGAGTTCGTATAATCTTAGGCAGCATTTCATAGAAGTATAGAAACTAGGACCAGAGTGCTTACTATTTTGGAGGTATTTCTCTAAACTCTGAGAATCTGATAAATGCAATGGAGTGTCTACCTGGAAAAATACATGACAATTTTGCAGTCCTTAGAACCTCTGATCCTACGACAGAGAGCTGTTAACTCTTCTCCTTTGGGTTGGTCAGAGAACACAGTATTTAACAGTTCTGGACTGAGCACGCACCTTGTGTAAAATGTTGTGCTGAGCATCGTGGGGGAGACAAAGATAAATAAAAGGTAATCCATGTGGATTAAAGGCTTAGTGGAAAAGAGTGTTTTATATGTAGTGCGGTGTTTGTGGATACATGCTGAAATGGTAAAACTAAGAATGTGGCTGGTCCGAAGGCAGTGAGTTATCTCACCTGATTGTTCACAGTCAGTTACAGATGGAACTCCTTGTTCTACTCTTTCCCCGCTTCTCACCACTGCACTTGACTAGTCTAAAAAAAAAAAAAAAAAAAAGAATGTTACTTAAAAGATGTGTTGGGGTTAGGTGCGGTGGGTCACACCTGTAATCCCAGCACTTTGGGAGGCCATGGTGGGAGGATCCCTCCAGGCCAGGAGTTCAAGAACAGCCCTGGCAACATAGCAAGACCCCCAGCTCTACAAAAAATCCAAAAATTAGCCAGTCATGGTGGCATGTGCCCAGCTGCTGTACTCTAGCCTGGGCAATAAAGCTATACCCTGTCTCTTAAAAAAAAAAGTGTTGGTAAAACTGTGTTACTAAAAAAATAAGAGGTAATCTTTATGCCTAAGAGTCTAAGATTAGTGGGCTAATGTCTACGAAAGTGCTTTGTAACTACAAACATCTACACAAATAACAGTGATAAATAATAATTATTAGAATAAAAATCATATTCTAATCACTAATAGAAATAGTCCAAAGCAGAATACATATAAATGCAGTAGGACACATTAAAAATTTTAGAGATGTTCAAAAGAGAGCAAAGTCACTTGCAGTCATGGGAGAGGGGCAAAGGCTCTAATATATGAGCAGGCATTTGGAGAGGGCAGGCCAGAGGATTCCAGTGAAGGGTCTAGCATGAGTGGAGGTTTGTAGGAAAACTTGAAGTTTTGGAGAAGGATTAGTAACCATTTAGGTTAATAAACATTTAGGGGAACAGGCAGAGGACTGGGCTGAAGACTCAATATGGAGAGTCTTGAGTGAGTATCTGGTAAGGAGAGGAGAAACAAATGTTTTCATTGGAAGAATGACATGGTCCAAGAGCAGATACTTTGGGGGGTCAGCAAGGGAGACAGACTAGTTAGGGGGCTTTCTCAATCATTCAGGTGAGAGAAAGGAATAATAACTTTTTGTGCCCAATAAAATAATTTTTCAGGTAAGAGAATAAACGTTCACATAAGAGAAAGGAATAGTAATTTTTTGGTGCCCAGTATGTGCTCTGTGTAGGTTATTTCACTTAATTAATGAAAGTAATCAAAAGCTTAGAAAGGAATGAACCAATTTAAGAGAGATGAGAACAGGAAGGCTGGGGGATTCTTCCCTGAAGTATTTTAAGAATGGTAGAGGCCAGTCACAGTGGTTCCACAACTTTAATCCTAGCCCCCTGAGAGGGTGAGGTGGGAAGATCACTTGAGCTCAGGAGTTTGAGTCTAGCCTGAGCAAGAGTGAGACTCTGTCTCTACTAAAAATAGAAAAAATTAGCCGTGATGGCTTGCACCTATATTCCTAGCTACTCGGGAGGCTGAGGCAGGAGGATTGCTTGAGCCTAGGAATATGAGATTGCTGTGAGCTAGGCTGATGCCACGGCACTCTAGCCCGGGCAACAGAGTGAGACTCTGTCTCAAAAAACAAACAAAAAAAAAAGAAAGAGAGAGAAAAAAAAAAAAACGGAATGGGAGCGATAGACTGGTTATGGTATGGTTCAGCAGTTCGGTCCAGAAAGAGCACTGGAGTGAGAGTCCAAAGACGGTGGACTCCCACCTTTGGTCCCACGTCTGCCACTGACTAGCTGTGTGACTTCACACAAGTCATTTTCCCCCTGTGGTCATTGGTTTTCTTATCTACAAAACTGGAGGATGGGTTGTTTGTTTGTTTTGCTTATTTGTTTATTTGCTTTTTTTTTTTTTTTTTGAGTGGCCTGGGAGAGTGAAGTGTTCTGGGGCGTGGAGGGAGAGTATGGGCATGTTTCAGAACAGTCATCAACATCAGCTTGAACATTTGGTCGAATGCGATGTGCCTGGGTTTCCACGGCAGGATGGGGAGAAGACTGAATTTTGGGCTCACACAAGTTTCAGTTTAACTCTTGGTTCTATCATTTACAAGTTGCGTGACCTTGAGCAAATTACTCAATCACTTTCCTGTTTTCTAGTTTCCTCATCCATAACATAAGGATAATAATAGCCACATTTAAGGATTGTTATAAGGAATAAATAAGACAATACCTGGCACAAAATACCAGTGGGGGGAAAAAAGGTCTGTTTCCTTCCTTCTGTTTCTGTGATGCTCATATTCATGCTCATATTCATACCTGGCTGTACTCATGGGCCACAAGCAAGGTCAGCTGATGGCTGCTGGGGATGGCCTTTGACTGTTGCTACCCTGGGAGACCCTGGGTGAGGGTCACATGGACAAGGGCCCCGTGAAGAAGGGGCTGGTGCCATGTTAAGTGTGCTACACTGTGCCTGGTGGGTCACCCTCTGCTGAGTGTCCCCTTTGCTGAGTGTAGAATTGGGCTATTTTAAGGAGACCTCTGTCTCCCTTGGGACCTATGCAAACTTGGGGACAGGAGGTCAGAGGAAGGTGACAGGGCATGTACAAAGCAACACCAAAACTAATTGATTCCTTGCTGTAGCCCCTATACCCAGCCAAAGTCACTTTGTTCTTTGAAAATCTTCATGACTCCACCACACACAGAGATGCAAAATGGTTAACACCATCTAAGACAAAGGTATTTGCTCTTGTCCCCAGACTCCAGGGCTTCCATGTCCATCTGTGTGACACACAGAGCATCAGGGTGTCAAAGAGACACTGAGCGTGAAAGAAGGGAGGAGAGGTTGGAAAGGTTAACCAGGGAGGGAGGGCTTCTGAGCATCTTAAGTTGGGGTGGAAACAGAAAGAGAGAGAGAAAGCAGGAGGAAGGGAGAAGTGCCTGCAGTGGTGACCATGACTTTGAGGCCTAAGACTCAGGTGTCAACGAGAAATAGGGCACAGGGAGTCCATACTAGGCTGCACATCCAGGTGAGCAGGACTGAGGGGAAACCGACATGTCTAGGGGGTGACCAGGCTGGTATGGGGTGTCCTGGCAGGGATCCCCTGTAGTCTGGCACCCTCAGGACCACCACCTGCTGCCCCTTCCCCAGTGCCCTATCTGGGTATACCTTTCATGTCGTTGGGGGTTCTGGGACTCTGAGAGGCTATATCCGAGAGTATCTCATTTCCCAGTTTTCTCCTAGAGCCCTGCACCCCGAGTGGGGTTTCTTCTTTGACATGGGTAGATTAGAATCCTTGGTTTCCTGCTGGGTTCGGAGTCCTTGACTGACCCTGGAACAGGATATCTTTCCAGCCTGGTACCAGGAAGAGTGGAGGCTCCCGCTTGGAAACTGTATGGCTACAGAGGAAGGCCTGGTGGCCACCTGGATCAGGCTGGGCTAAGAATAGCCAAGGCCAGGGTTTGGAGGGATCAGTGCCTTAAAGGGACAGGCTGCCTGGTGGGCAGTGTTGGTGGGGATTGTGTTCTACACAGGGGCAAGCGATTCAGGGCTCAGGAGCTGAGATGGGGGTGGGGGAGCATGGAGAGGCTCTGCCTATGTTAGAGATTCACCCCTACACTAGAGATCCACCCCTGCACTAGAGATCCACCCCGCCTGCCTTTTAATGGGTCATTCCTCCCAGCAAAAAATAGAAATTTTACCATTTCCTGGGCCTCTTGGTTTGGGCACTCCTTTCCTCAGTCTGCTTTTTAAATGCAAATATCCCTGGGAGGGACTAACACCTTGGTCTCTAACACCCCTGTGTAAATTAGTATCAGATGTCTGGTGTTTCATTTTTCTTCTTTTTTCTGCACTGAAAGATGGGGGCTGCTTGAGAGCCAGTGCCCTTTCCTTTCCCACCTGCCTGGGAGCCCAGCGGCCAGGTGGCATTTGGGGAAAGGCCCTCTGGAGCTCTTCTGTCCGAGCTTCCTTCCCTGGTATTCTCTCCTGGTGCTCCGGCCTGTGGCGCCCGCCCCCGGCATACTGGAATGCGGAGAAGGAAGAGAGCTTGGGGGCCGGCCAGAGCTGTGCCCTGGCTCTGAGAGGTCCTGTTTTCCTTTCTCTTCCGGATTCAACCTTCTTTTCTCAGCTTTCTTTGCCAATGACACTAAGAATGTGACCTCATGGGGTCCAGGCCAGCTTCCTCTCCTCTCTGAAAGCCGCTGAGGGAGTGAATGAGTTGGAAGGGTGTGTGTGTAGGGTGTGTGGGAGGGTGTGTGAGGGGTGTAGGCTGTATATGGGAGAGGGTGTTAGGGGTGTAGGGTGTGTGGGAGGGTGTGGGTGTGTAGGGTGTGCATGGGGAAGGTGTGAGGGGTGTAGGGTGTGTATGGGGAGGGTGTGTGGGTGTAGGGTGTGTGGGAGGGTGTAGGGTGTGCATGGGGAGGGCGTGAGGGGTGTAGGGTGTGTATGGGGAGGGTGTGTGGGTGTAGGGTGTGTGGGAGGGTGTAGGGTGTGCATGGGGAGGGTGTCGGGGTGTAGGGTGTGCAC
>CAUYRT010031177.1:0-11163 GCA_963574885.1 Lepilemur ruficaudatus
ACCCACATCTGAGAGATGTGGTGAGCACTGTGGAGGGGAGGGGCATGCTTGAAATGTATTTGGGGATGGGAATTAGGGGTCTCAATAGGGGGAAGGAAATCCTCTAAAACTGATTTATGTGAATAGCTGTACAACTTGGTAAGTTTACTAATAACCATTTAATTGTACACTTAAAATGGAGTAAAGGCATGATATGTAAATTACACTTCAATAAAGAAAAAAAGGAACATTACACAATGATAAAGGTATTAATTTTTCAAGAAGATATAACAATTCTAAATGTGTATGCAGGGACAGAAAGTAAAAATTTTGCTTATGGATCACTAGGAGTAATAGCCAGTGGAGCCACTCTCATTTCCCCCCACTCCCCTTGATTCCTGGACCTGTGAATCCTGGCTATGGGAGAAACAGCACAATATATAGGATGCTGATTTAGAGCATATACAGCATCTTGGAGGATATTGCTCTGACCTGCAAGGTGTTGTGACCTAGCTGGCACTGTAACTAAGTCTTCAAAGGGCATTCTACCATTCTATCAAGCCAGCTGCTTCAGAATGAAGGGGGAATTATATGACCAGTGAATTCCATGAGCATGGGCTCATTACCATACTTCAGTTCTGTGGAGTAAGTTTCCTTGATCAGAAGCAATGCTGTGTGGAATACCGTGATGGTGCATAAGGCATTCTGTAAGATGGTAGTTTTAGCAGAATCATTGCATGCATAGAAGGCAAATCTGTATCCAGAGTATGTGTCTATTCTAGTAAGAACCAAACACTGCCTCTTGCATAATGGAAGTGGCCCATTGTAATCAACCTGCCACCCGGTAGCTGCCTGATCACCTTAGGGAATGGTGCCATGTGAGGGAGTCAGTGTTGGTCTCTGCTGCTGGCAGTTGAGCACTAAGCAGTGGCTGTAGCCAGGTTGGCTTTGGGGAGTAGAAATCCATGTTGCCGAGCCAATGCATTACCTTGGTTCCTGCCACCATGGCCACTTTGTTCATGAACCCATTGAGCTATGACAGGAGTAGTTGGGGAAAGAGGCAGACTGGTATCCATAGAAAAGGTTATCCTAACCACTTTATTATTAAATCCTCCTCTGCTGAGGTCACCCTTTGGTGAATATTCACATGGGACACAAATATCTTCACATTCTTTGCCCATTCAGTGAGTTCTAGCCACATACCTCTTCTCCAGACCTCCTTATCACCAATTTTCCAATTGTATTCCTTCCAAGTATCTGATCATCCATCAAAGCTATTGGCCACAGCCCATCAATCTGTAGACTCTTACCTCTAGCCATTTCTACTTTCAAAGCAAAATGAATATCCAAGTACACTGTTCAAAGTTCTGCTCACTGGGAGGATTTCCCTTCACCATTGTCCTTGAGGGATCTCCCAGAAAGGGGCTGCAGTGCTTCGCGACTTTCTAGAGGTGCCTGCATATTATGTAGAACCATCTGTAAACCAGGCCCAAGATGTTTCTTCTTTAGTCAACTAGTTGTAGGGACCACCCTATGAGTTCATAGGTAAGGGCTAAGAGTGAGAAGGTAATGTAGAAGGAGTAAGGACCATGAGCATTTGGACCTCTTTCTCATACGATGTACTTGAACCTTCAGGATGAAAGTTCCCAGACTGCAGAACTGAGAAATAAATTTTTGTTGTTTTTAAACCACCCAGTTTATGGTATTTTGTTATAACAGCCCAAATAGACTAAGACAGAAAATTGGCACCAGGAAATGGAGGTGCTCTTGTAACAAATACCTAGAATGTAGAAGTGGCTTTGGAACTGAGTAATGAGTCCTGCATGCTAAAAAAAAAACACACATTGCTGTGAAAAGACCACAGAGGGTGATTTGGGTGAGGGCTCGGAAGAAGAGGAGAGCTGGAGGGAGAGCCTCAATCTTCTTAGAAAATACCTAAGTGGTTATGAACAGAATGCCGGTAGAATTATGGCTATAGTGATGAGATCTAAGATGGAAATGCGGAACATGTTACCGGATGATGGAGGAAAAATCATCCTTATAAAGTGGCAAAGGACTCGGCTGAATTGTGTTCGTGTTCTAGTGTTTTATGGAAAGGTAGAACCTGTGAGTGATGAAATTGGATATTTGGATGAGGAAATTTCTAAGCAAAGTGTTGAAGGTGTGGCTTGGCTGGGTGCTATTCATCAAGACAGTGGAAGAATGCACTCCCCAAATTCTGGCACAGCATGTTTCTCAGCTGCCTAAGGTGTGGCTCCAGTGGGCCCAGGTGCAGGGCGGACTTTGATGACTGTGCCTCCAGAGGGCACAGGCAGTAAACCTAGGTGGTGACTGTGCAGTGCCATCTCTGATGGCTAGCAGAGTGCACAAGTACCTTCACTTAGATTTCCAAGGATGGATGCCTGGAGCCTTGGGCATGTGACCTAGGCAAAGAGCTGCCACAAGGGCGGGGCCACCTAGGAGAGTCTCTACTAGGGCAATGCCTAGTGGAGCTGTGGCGGCGGGGCTGTCCCCAAGACCCCAGACCAGTAGAGCCACTGGTGCATGACCCAGGCACAGAGCTGCCGTAGGACAGGGCTGCTCAAAGCCACGAGAGTAAAGCTGCTATCCCAGTGTGTCTGGAAGGCAGGACCTCAAGTCAAGGAAGATCACACTTGAGGCTTCAGATTTAATGTTGTTTGCCCTGTTGTGTTTCAGACTTACCTGGGACCTGTTAACCCTTTCTTCTTTCCTATTTCTCCCTCTTGAAATGAGGGTGTTCATCCTAGGCCTGTCCCACCATTGTATTTTGGAAACATACAACATGTATGATTTCACAGGCTCACAGCTGGAGAGCAATTTTCCTCAGGATGAGTCATACCTTGAGTCTCCCCCATATCTGATTTAGGTGATGTTTTTGTTCGTTTTGTGTTTCTATAATAGAATATCACAGACTGGGTAATTTCTAAAGAAAAGAAATTTATTTCTTACAGAGGCTGGTAATTCCAAGAATGAGGGGCTGTATCAGGTGAGGGCCTTCTTGCTGCATCATAACATGACAGAGGGTATCATATGGTGAGAGGGAGCATAAGAGAGAAAAAGGAGGCTGAACTCATCCTTTTATTTTAACATTAGGAACCCACTCCTATAATAATTAACCCACTCCTTTGGTAATGGCATTAATCCATTCCCTCATGACCTAATTACCTCTTAAATGTCCCACCTCTCAACACTGTTGCATTGGGGATTAAGTTTCTGATACATGAACTTTTGGGGGATACATTCAAACCATAGCAGATGATCTTTAGATGACACTTTGGACTTGGAGTTTTAAATTGATGCTAGAACAAAGTTAAGACCTTTGAGGCTATTGGGTCAGAATGGATGTATTTTGCATGTAAGAAGAACATGAATTTTGGGGGGCCAGGAGTAGAATTCTATGGTCTGAATGTTTGCTTCCCCCAAAATTTCTGTGTTGAAACCTAATCCCTAACATGATGTTATTAGGAGATGGGATTTTTGGAAGGTGATTAGGTCATGAGGGTGGAGCCCTCATGAATGGGATTAATGCCATTATAAAAGGGGCCCCAGAGAGCTGCCTTGCCCCTTTCCACCATGTGAGGACACAGGGAGATGGTGCCATCTATGAACCAGGAGGTGGGCTCTCATCAGACACTGAATCTGCTGGCAGCTTTATCTTGAAGTTCCCAACCTGCAGAATTGAGAAGTAAATTTCTGTTATTTATAAGCCACTCAGTTTATGGCATTTTGTTATAGCAGCCCAAGCAAACTAAGACAACCCCCAATTTAATGTTGTACATGGGCATGGTTATTACCTAAATCCAGTCTTAATATCAAACACATTGAAGACATGTCATCACGTGGCAGACATAGCCCATCCTGGGGAGATTACAGACTTTTACTTACTGCTTTAGGATTTTAGGAGGAGATAGAGGTTTGCAGGGGAGAGGTAGTGGTTTTTAGGTTAAGAGTAGGATAGTCAAGGAGTGACCTAATATGATTTTTCCTGAGTAAAGTAAGCATTTTAAGATAAAATTACCTATTAAATTCAACAACATTGAACATTCCTAATTATAGTCTCATCCTAACAAGGTGGGGAGGGAAAAACATGATGGTTCAGTGGGGGGGGGGGGATGGGAGATGGGTGGTGAAGGAGGATCCACACAGGACATGAGGATCAGGGACTGAAAAAGAATCTGTTCACATTCTCCTGAAATTTCCCATAGTTTCTTTCAAAATACCACAGATCTTTTCTTGAAGTTTCAGCCTGGGCTCAGAGTCAGGGCCAAAGTTCAAGTAACATCAAAGTTTATTTTTGAAATAAAGGTTTATTTCCTCATGGAATTCTTGAAGGGTTTGCCGTGTGTGTGAAGCACTGAGTCTGGGCTGAAAGGAATTTATTTTAGGACCTTGAGCCATCTTTGGCTCGCACCGTCTGTTGCCCTAGGAGGTGATTGATGGCCATGTAAGTTTCCAGTCCTCCCCTGGAGGCCCAGCTCTGGGGCTACACCCCTCGTGGCTCAGCTCAGCGAAGCCTCCATTGCCTCAAGGCAGAAGTGTGCTCTTTCCTCTCAAACCTTGTAGCACTGATCCGCTCAGCGCTCCCACTCTTTTCAGAGTATAGCATTGATTAGCATGGATATTGTCTGCATTGCTGATTGAATTATATAGGCTCTATTCTGACTGAAAAGCTGCCAGTTCACTTTCTTTGGGGTACAGGGCTGCCTGTCTGAGGAGAGAGAGTTCACTTGTGTTCTTAACTGCAGAGCTAAGCATTAATGCCAAGAAGGGTAAATGACAGTTACAAGAGTCAATTTAGTATTTGCTAATTCTTGTTAATATCCCTTGGTACAGACACTTAGAACCAGGACACATGTTAGAGTTGGGATTGACGAGCAGCCTTTTTAGCCCCCTATTGGCTACATGTGTATTTTTTTCGTTTATAATGAAAACATCTTTACTGAATCTCAAGGCAAGGGGGTGTTGGGGGTGAATGTATGTTCTTAAAACTTAGATGAAACATGGAAGTGTGGTGGAGGGCGCCTGCGGTCTCAGCTACTTGGGAGAATCCCTTGAGGCCAGGAGTTTGAGTCCAGCCTGGGCAACATAGCCAGATCTTGTCTCTAAAACAAACAAAAACTTAGATAAAACAAATTAACTATAGAGGAATGTCAAGGAGAAAACTGGCATCCTTTCTTAGCCACCAGGTTGCTACCATTTGGGTATATTTGAGAGGTAAGAATATGGAGGCAGCTTTCTTGTTTCTCATCCGGAAATAAGACTGAAGCCTATTTACTGGGAAGCTGGGTAGGTTGCATGGTTGCTCATAAATTTTCATTTTGCAGCTGTGGAACCTGCCAGCTTGAAGGAGGCAACATGGCATATTCTATGTCACTTATTTATTGTTTCAAGTTCATTTTTTATTGAAATTCTAGGTGGGAAGGCAGGATGGGAAGGAAAGCAGGGCCCTTGCTGGTCATAAGCGGTCACCTCTCCTTTTTCCTCCTGCCTCTCTGGCCAATCTTTCTCATTCTCTGCTTCTAGGCCACAACCATATCCAATTACACAGGTGAGCCCAGCTAAGGCTCAGATTGCACCCCTGAGCATGGTGACTGGATGAACTGTTAGAGGCCTGGAGCCTGGGAGTTGGTGGGTGGGTAGGAGGCATCCAGCACTTTCAGGTCTGGCTTGATTATTAAGGGCCCCCGGTCTCTCCCCTTTGCACCTTCCTTCTCTCTCTCTCCTTCTGAATGTGTAATGCCAAGGTTTATAGGCAAATCAAAGCAAATGTTTCATTCACAGAGCACTTACTGGCTACTTGACCCTGGGGATGTGGGCACAGGTGGGGAGTAGCTGTCTTGGTCTCCGCATGAAAGGTTCTTAAGTATAATACCTCCTTCCTCGTGCCAGGCAGTGCTCTGCTCCAGAATCTACTATGACTCGCTGTAGCCCCTTTGGTCAAGTTAAATCCTTTCCTAAGGCTCTTTGTATCTGGCTCTGCCTATAATCCTCCATTTACTCATTTGCTCAACAGGCATTTTTTGAGTGCTACTGTGTGTCTGTCGCTGGGCTTGGCACTGGGCATATAGCAGTGACCAAGACAGAAATGGTTCCTGCCCTCATGGAGCTAATGGTCTAGTGGGGGAGACAATATTATTACAGAGAAATATTATTACTACTAAACAAGGATGTTGGCAGGACTCTCCAGTAACCTGTGGCAGATACTGTGCTGGAGGGTGATGTGGGAGCACAGGAGATGACGTTTCACCTTAGCTGCTTTCCTGCCAGCTGGAGCGTGGTGCTTCTAGGACTCCAACTCTCCCTCCACAGACCAGAACCAGCCCCCCTGTGCCCCTTCCCCGGAAGGTCTCTGTATCCTGGCCCTTCTCTTGAACCCAAGGCAGCCCCTCACTCAAGGTCTCACCTTTCCTGTTGGGAAGAGATAGGAGATAAGAAGGAAGGTGAAGATTTACATTCCCTCAACTTCTTCCATCATATATGCCACCGGCCCTAGTCCTGGGAAGGGAGGAGGGGTTCTGCACTGACGTGGCTCCACTACAAGTCCTTGATGTTTCCTTGATGAAAGCCAGGGCTGTCTTATTGAAGAGGCTGGGGTGAGAGCGGACTAGGCTGGGGGAAGGGCATGGGGCCAAAGCTGATTTACTTGGAGTTGAGCTTATTATTACGGAGCTCTGAAAGATTCATCAGCTTTGGGAATCAGAGTAGTGAGGGCAGCTCAGCCACCAGGCCCAGCCCAGACCTGCCACGCGCAGGCAGGGAAGCTCTGCCCAGTCTCCTTCAATCTGCTCGCACCTCATTTCTTCTTCTCCAGAGCAGAGATCAGTCTAAACAGCTCATAGGTCAAGGAAAATTATCCCTGGAGAGTCCAGCCAACTCCCTGCTTCCTGTCAGTCACTCTCTTGGCTCAGGTTTGAGTTCACCAAATAGAGAATTTTGGGTTCTTATTCTGCAACCGGATTTATAGTTCAGAAAAGGGGTTGTCTTTTGCGTATTTCTTGACTCTTTTTTAAATTAGAATCCAACTTTTCTAGTATCCACATTCTAATTTACTAAATAAGAAGAAACTATATACGGAAAAGGGTAATTGGATTATTCTTTTATTTCATTTTAAATTGACAAATAAATGCATGTATTTATGGGGTACAATGTGATCTTTTGATGTATGTATACATTGTGGAATGAATAAATCAAGCTAATTAACGTATCCATCACCTCACATACTCTGCCATTTTTTGTGAACATTTAAAATCTATTCTGGCCAGGCGCAGTGGCTCATGCCTATAATCCTAGCACTCTGGGAGGCTGAGGCGGGAGGATTGCTTGAGCTCAGGAATTTGAGACCAGCCTGAGCAAGAGTGATCCCATCTCTACTAAAAGTAGAAAAATTAGTGGGTGTCGTGGTGCATGCCTGTAGTCCCAGCTCCTCATGAGGCTGAGGCAGGAGGATCACTTGGGACCAGGAGTTGGAGGTTGCAGTGAGCTATGATGATGCCACTGCACTCTATCCAGGGCAACAGAGCTGTATTCTGTCTCAAAAAAAAAAATCTATTCTTTTGGCAATTTTGAAATATACTAGTTGCAGAGCCTTCTTGAACTGCTTAAGGGACAATTAATTCTCTGAAGGAATGCATGAAAACAGGCCACACTCGGGATCATTAGTGTAGACAAGGGTATTCTATCCAAAGTGTTTTAGTAATAGATTATAAGGGAGTACAAGGATGTCAACATTTGTAGGAGGAAAGATGACAGAATTAGGAAAAGGAATAAATGGAGGCACACCAAAGTCAAAGAAGTGGGTTAGGGGAGAATCACAGGGGTGTGCAGTGTGTTGAAAATAAGTGTTCTGAGTGCAAAGTCCCCAAGTGGGAAAGGACATAGACATACTGAGGCACTCTGGTTTTTTGAAGATGACAATGTGTCCTTCTTTTCTATTTTCTGGAATGGAGAGAAATCAGGTCCTGACCACAGGGTTGCCAGCCCTGAAAGCATATCCCACCCCTTCTCGGAGAGCAGTTCAGGAGTCCATTGTGGCCAGGGATGGAAGGCATCCCAGCTGGAGGGCCCCACCAGAAGGAGGCGACCCTGGGCTTTCTTTTTGCATAAAATATGCAGCGGTGTCCCTCTATCCGAATTGAATCTATTTTTTCCAGAGAATGGCTTTGTTTTCATTCATTCATTCCAATGCCTTTACAATGTCCAGGCAGTGTAGGACTCCCCAGAGACACTGCCCTACGGAACAGTCGAATACGATATTTGGTTCTTTGCCCCTTATTGCCAAGCTCTTGGGCGCTAGAAAGCTATACTCACAGCCTAGTCTAGTCTGTGCGTGGCACCAAGTTATACGTTTGGAGGAAAAAAGCTAGATGAATGAAGTCAAACTATTTGGTCGGTCTTCGCTGGTTACTCGCTGGTGTGGGCGCGGGAGTGCTTGAAATTTTTTTGTATTTATTAAGAAGAAGTTTAAGTTAAAAAAACAAACAAAGCAGAAAATAACTTCAACCATCAGTACTGGGAGTCGAGCTCCTCAGGAGGACGCGGGCACACACCCCGCATGGAACATCACCCGCTCCCCCAGCCCCACCCCCGTCACGCAGACATTGCTTCTTTCACGCTCCAGCTCGCTCTTTCTACTCCTACTTCCCTTTCCCTCCTCTCCCGGATCAAGCGTTAATCTGCGAATCTTTGACCGCAAAAGAAAAAAAGGTGGGTGGGGGGATCCCGAAGCAGCAGCGCCAGGGAGGAGGAGGAGGAGAGAGGTGGGGAGGAGGAGGAGCCCGGCGAGCCAGAGTCAGAGGGACTAGCGGCTGCAGCGAGTGTGCGGCCCCGGGGGGAGCCGGCGCTCTAGGCTAGGAACCCGTCCGCCCGCCCACCCGCCCGCTCGCCGGCCGGCGCCCAGGGCCTGCTACGCCCGGAGCTGGGGCCGCCGCTCGGGCGCGCTCGGGCCAGGGGCGCCGCCAGGCCGGTCCCCCGCGCCCGCGCCCGCGCCCGGGATGCCGTTCTACAGGCGCACGGTGGTGCCCCAGCGCCTGTGCCCGCGCAACTCGCCGCAGCCGCTCGCTGAGCTCAGCGACGTGAGCCACCTGGCCGCGCTCAGCCTGCTCCGGCAGCTCGCCGACCTCTGTGGCCACTCGCTGGCTCTGCTCGAGGACCTCGAGGGGCACCTGCTGGCCCTGGGGCGCCGCACCGACAGCCTGCACCGGCGCACCGTGCGCCTCCGCCGCCGCCTTCCCTGCCGCCTGCTCGGCCCTGAGGACGCCGAGGAAGAGCTAGGTAAACGGCGCCCAGGCGGCTCGCGGCCCGCGTCTACCCCGCCTCTGGGGGCGCCAGTAGGCGCCCAGCTCTGCGCCCACCCCCTCCCCGCCTCCCGCCGCCCCTCCCCTCCCCTTCACTCGGAAAGTGAGGGGATCCCGTTTCCCTGACCGCCCCCCGCCCGCCCGCCCGCCCGCCGCTCTACCGCTGCAACTTCCTGCTTCTGGACCCGGTCGCGCTATCCTGAGTGGCCTTGTTCCCTCCGGGCTCCCAACCTAGGGGTTGGCGGCTGCCCCCAGGGCATTTGAGGGGGGACCCGCTGGGTTCGAGACGGCTTCGCCCCACTCCCAGGCCTGAGGTGTCCTCGTAATCGCGGCGTCGCGAACCGAATGGCCGAGCCGCTGGCGTCTTTCCTCTGGTCTAGGAGCTCAGCCACTTCAGAAAGCGCGCCCCAGTCGCCCGCCACCTACGCGCGGCGGCAGGAGCCGGGTGGTGGTGCTTATCGGCTTTAAACCTGTGCAACTTCGCGCCGGAGCGTGGACGAGGCTCGCACTCGGAGGGGTGTCTGAGCGCCCTCCCGCCAGCTTCTCCTGGCGCGTTCCGGGCCGCTGCGCCGGCGAGGGGGAGGGGAGACCGCCTCCCCACCCTGGCTTCGCTGACCCCCTACCGCTAGGGTCTGGCTGCACAGATTTGCTGGAGAGAACCATTTACAGAAACTATCATCCGTTTCCTGAAGTGCATTCACTTTAGGAATCAGCCATGCCTGAGAAACGCCAGATCCCAGTGGTGCCCTCGCTGAGCACTCAGGACCCGTGAGAGGGTAGGCGGGCAACGCGAGCCCTTGCCCGTACTGCTCTGGATCCCAAAACTTTGAATGGGGGAGCCTCTCTCCGTGGAAATGCAGTGCCCCGTGGGACTTCTGTTGAAAGCAAGGGAACTGAAATACAGGAAATGCTGACCGCGTCCGAGGCATGCCAGGTACCAGGACAAATGGGTGCCTCCAGAAAGTTAGGGGGGAGGAGCAGTGTGGCCAAAGAGTTTCAGATGGAGGCAGAAGATGGCTACTGACTTTTGAGTGCTAGTCTCCTGCTGCCTTGGGAAAGAATTGCCTGGGTCAGCCCCTCTCCATTGTAGACCGCACCCCTTCCAGACGGACAGGAGTCAGAGCCCCTGGCACCCTTTTCAAAAAGGTCTCTGACCTCTGAGGTGGATGGCAGAGGTCACTGGTGGAGAAAAATGAACTAGGTACTGTGGGAAAAGGAAGGCAGAAGCCACAGGTGACTGCCAGATGGAATGTAGGCATGGGACCAGAAGCCTCTGCATGGCAGGGGCCCAGGAAATCTGGGGCCCTCGGTCTGGTTGGTGCTCAGTTAACAAAGAGGGTAAGAGGGTCATTGTGTTTTAGTTTTTTTTGCTGGGGTCCCACTGATTACCAGGATTAGTCTAGGAGAAATTTGATAAGTCAGCTGGGGGTGTAGCTTTCAAAATCCCTACATAGCTAGCAGAGAGCCACCTACTGAGTTCAGCAGGGTAAGTTAAGGACAGAGAGAAGGCTCTGCTTTTCCAACTGGGACCTTCCTGTCCACTGAATCAGTGAGTCCCTTCCATGGGAGGGAAGGTGTGGCTTTATCAAGTCACCTTGGGACCTAATGCTTTCCAGTGATCTGCTGGGTTAGGAGATGGCTTTATGCAACGGATATCTTTTATTTATTTATTTATTTTTTTGAGACAGAGTCTCACTCTGTTGCCCGGGCTGTAGAGTGCCGTGGCATTAGCCTAGCTCACAGCAACCTCAAACTCCTGGGCTCAAGCAATCTTTCTGCCTCAGCCTCCCAAGTAGCTGGGACTACAGGCATGCGCCACCATGCCCGGCTAATATTTTCTATATATTTTTTGTTGTCCAATTAATTTCTT